>CAUYON010006515.1:0-13527 GCA_963573935.1 Arctocebus calabarensis | reverse complement strand
GTGCATCTTAGCAGGGTACTGGTGAAACTTATTAAATGTAGAGTATCAATGTCTTTATATAGTGATCAAGAAAATGCTATGAAGGCTATCTCTAACAGTATGATCAAAATATTTCTGATTGTATATGAAGCACATTCTGCCATATGATTGCACTAATGTATACAATTATGATTTAATAAAATTATTAAAAAAATAAATATCACTTGGTAACAAAAAAAAAAAGATTCAAAATGAACCATGAACCTCTGTAAAGTTATGATAGTTACTCAGCCCCCTTTACTGTCAGCGTTCTTACCTGTTAAATGAGAATTCTATGCCTACTTCCTCACGTTGATTTGAGGATAAATTCACTATGGTATTTTTAAGTGCCTTCTATGACATGTTTCCATTATTAAGAAAATAGTAGCAGACTTCAAAACACAAAATGAATGATATCAATGAGACCAAAGACAAGATGCCTAGTTTCCTAAGAAGCCTCAGAAATATCAGAATAAAGCAGTGCCTATTGGCCACAAACAACAAGGGTGGTGGGTTCGAATCTGACCCAGGTCAGTGATTAGAATTGTTCACAGCTTCACTGGAGCAGATGAACGTGGGGCAACAGCAAGGTATGTTGTTGACCACATTACAGTGACTTAGGTATTAGGAGTGGAATCCCTAGAGATGTGTAATTACGCCAATTCCCTGGGATACCAGGAAACCACTAGAAGAAAAAAACAAGGCAACTGCACAGGTGTTTCCAGGAATGAGGCAACCAGGGGAGGGTCAGAGCCATATAATCTAAACAGCAGACAACAAATGGCAAAGGAGCACCTAGCTCTGTGGGCTGCAGCTGTGGCTGCATCAGGCCTGATCTTCTGAGACAGCTGCTGTGGAAAATACTGAGTGTCTTTGTAGACACACTGCCAAATGAGTGGCCCTGAATACAGGAGACTATATGATTCCCCTTTCCATTAATTATCCTTTTAGTATAATGGATACTATACTGTTACAACATCCCCTTCTAACCCCTGTGGGATTTTAAAACCAACTAAAGAGGTCACAAAAAGATGCAGAAAGAAAATATTAAGATATAGAAAGGGATGCATGCCCTGGACCACACAGACTCTGCACAAGCCTGCTTTCTTTTTCTTTCTCACTGCCTTTCTTTTTTCCTTTCCTTTCTTTCTCCTTTTTTCTTTTCTTTTTTCTTTTTTTCTTTTTGGCAGAGTCTCATCATGTCGCCTTCAGTAGAGTGCCATGGTGTTACAGCTCACAACAACCTCTCAAAATCTTGAGCCAAAGCGATTCTCTTGCCTCAGCCTCCCAAGCAGCTGGGACTACAGGCACCTGCCACAATGCCTGGCTATTTTGGGGGTTGTAGTTTTCTTTGATGTTTGATAAGCCCGGGCTGGATTCAAGCCCACCTGCTCCAGTGTATATGTCTAGTGCCATTAGCTGCTGAGCTACAGCCTCCGAGCCTTTTCTTTCTTTCTTTCTTTCTTTCTCTCTTTCTCCTTCCTCTCTTCCTTCTTTCCTCCTTTCCTTCTTTCTCTCTTCCTCTCTTCTTCCCTTCTTTCTTTCCTTTCTCCTCTTTCTCTCTTCCTCCTTCTTCTCTTTCTTCTTCCTCTCTTCCTCTCTTCCCCCTTCCCTTCTTCCCTTCTTCCTTCCTCCTTCCTTTCTTTCTTTCTTCCCTTTCTCTTCCTTTTCCTTCCTTTCCTTCACTCTCTCTTTCATTCTCTACTTTTTTCCTTTCCTTTCCCTTCCTTTGTTACTTCTCTCGCTCTTTCTCTCAGTCAGTCTTTCAACATTCTCACTTTGTTGTCCAGGCTAGAGTGCCATGGCATTAGCCTTGCTCACATTAACCTCAAATTCCTGGGTTGAAATGATACTCCTGCCTCATCCTCCAAAGTAGCTGGCATTATAGGCACCAGCACAATGCCCAGCTAATTTTTTCTATTTTTAGTAGAAATGGAATATCCCTTTTGCTCAGGCTGGTCTTGAACTCTTGAGCTCAAGTGATTCTCTGGCCTCAGTCTCCCAGAGTGTGAGAATTACAGATGTGAGTCACCATTACCAGCCTCTTTACAAGCCTTATTTAAAGCATAGGGGAGCTGGAGTATTGTCTTGTGGTCTCCCTTTTATCTTGCTATACTTACAGATGGCACATTAATTTTTTTTTCTTTCACTACAAACATGCAGATGAACTCACATGTAATTATTTCTCTAAAGAAGTAAATTATCCCCAAGTAATGAGGTCAATTTTTATAAACAGGCTTTTAACGTTTTTGGCAGTATCCCACATTCAAAAATCAAAGTGAGTATGTGATGATGATCTGGCTGTGATCTGTTAGCCCATTGACCACCAGAGTTGATTCATCTAAACTGCCTGGCTAGGTGAGTGTCCACTTCTTCCATGTGCATCCCTCACAAAGCTCCATGCTCACTCGAAAAGGATGTCCTTCTCTATCATATACCACTGTTCTTCATTCAGGGGTATATGAATAGCTGTGCCCTCCTGCTAGAACTCCCAAACGAGCTTTCAAAAATCAGAAATGAAAGCTATTGGAACGTACTATTAAAAAGATCTTATTTTCACATAGATTAACACCCAAGTACTTACAAATTAGATATCCCAACATGGAAGCTGGTGTTATCTGGTAATAAGAAAAGAAAACTATCTCTTAGGGCATAAGAAATGTTACGAATGTAGGGATATCTATTAAGAGGCTACTACCCGCAAGCAGAAGTTCTCCAAGATGTTTCCTTTTACCAGGCAGAAATATTCAATGAATAGCATCAGGAATGAAGGTACATCCCTGACTGCTATAGATAATGACCTCTGTATCCAAAGCAGAGAAACAAAACTTGGTGGGTTTCCAATACCCTTAAAGTACTCCATAACTTTAAAATCACTTCCTCAAATCTGAGTCATCTATTCTGAGTGATCAGCTAACCATCTATATTTCTGCGACACTGGTGAGTCAGGCATGAGTTGAAATGAGGGCGATCATTTCCAAATGTAAAGGACTTAACCCATAATCACTTCCAGGTTTATTTGGGGGCCCCTACCCATGTTTGTGAAAGTGTCCCACCTTACATGCCAGGGAATTGGGATTTACCCTTATGCTCTTAGCAGATTCTGGGTGACACAATAATTACTGTCCTTCATGCCTCACTTTCCACGTCTGCAGAGACATCAGTGAGAGTGACATTTCTCTACAAAGGCACAGACACGCCACCCCATGCAAATCTCTGAAGTTGTTTGTAGGTGGGCCTGGTGGTTGATTTCTCTTAAAAGTGGCCAAGCCAGCTGACCCCTGCTTTCTGGATGGAGAAAGCAGGGGTCAGCAGCACAACAGACAGTGTGTCAAGTATCACCAAGTGCCCACAGCACTTTAGCAAAGAAGGTGGCTCCATGGGGGTAGGAGGTGGATTGTTTGGAAAGATCCTGATGTGTGAGGTGCAAGAGGAAATGAGGAGCACAGTGGAGGTGGAGTGAAGAGGAGACCCACCAGATTCATGCAAATTGGAGGGGCACTTTACAGCCTCATGGTCTCCTTACAGTCCCACTTGGTCTGGCCGCTCTTGTTCCAGCCTGGACTCAGTCGCAAAGGGATCTCAAGGAGCCAGCAGCCAGCTGACTTTGGAAAGAGTGAGGACCACACCACCCTGCTCCCTCCCTCCATAGCAGCTCATTACACCCAGCCTGGGGCACTAAGGGATTATTGTCCTGCAGTCCTGCGACCAAAGTGCCACTAGCCATGAAGAGACTACAACTCACAGAATGGCCAACAATGTGCACATCTTCCTCTTTCTCCCTCTAGGCCTGTGCACCAGCCAAGGTCGATATATTCTGGGATTGTAGTCTGGTGTTGTGGCCATTGCTACTCATCTACTCAGCAGGCTGAAACAAAAGGATCACTTGCGCCCAAGAATTTGCGGTTGCTATGAGCTATGATGCCATAGCACTCTGCCAAGTGTGACAAAGTGAGACTCTGCCTTCCCCCCAAAAATTGAACTAAAAGCATTCATTTATGTGATATTTAAATTGACTGTAGAATTCCCTTGTTAAACTACTTTTTCCTAGATCTGTATTTGTGAGAGTGCCTTTAATAAACTTTTCTGCTCCTGTGAATATTATCTTGTTTAGTTTTCCTTTCTAAACAGAAATATATATTGATTTAAAAATATTTTTCTAGAAAATGATTACTTCCTATAGTTTTCTTAAACAATGTGCTTTGAGATGTGCTAATTATTCTTTAATGATTTTACTATAAATTTATATTTTAAAAAGAGGCATCAATGGGGAAGTGGTAGAACATCAGATAAACCTGAAAATATTGGCAAGGCCAGAAGAAAAAAGTCATTGTTCATTACTTGCCTTTCTACTTCATAAAACGTGGCCTAGATTTAATATTTAATGTGCTTCAAGCTTATTAGAGACAAGTTCTATTTGAATAAACATTACTGTTAATTTTACATTAGTACATACTAAAAGTGTTCTTTTAGAATGCCAGCCTGTTTTATTTTTATTCTCTATCCTCTAATTAGTTAGGATTATTCATAAAATTATCTGGAGAACTGAAACCCAATTGATGGTCACTGCCACCAACTGATTTAAGAAAATAAAAATGAATCAGTTGAAAAAACTAAAGAATTACTTTAAACTGAAGTTAAAAGGGGCAAAGAGTTTCTAAAAATCAAACTGCCATGAAAACTGCTTTCCTCAAACTTTGATCCACAGGCATAATTGGGTTACCTATGAAGACAACTGAAGTTTATACATGTGATCAAGTTCCAGTTTTGTCATAAGATTGGATCCAGCTTTCTTTTACAAGCTGGAGAGTTTGTATAATATTGCTGTCTCATGGCTAGAGTTTTGATATAAAATCTATTGTAGGCTCGGCACCTGTAGCTCAAGCGGCTCAGGTGCCAGTCACATACACCAGAGCTGTCGGGTTCAAATCCAGTCTGGGCCTGCCAAACATCAATGACAACTATAACCAAAAAATAGCTGGGCTTTGTGGCGGGTGCCTGTAGTCCCAGCTACTTGAGAGGCTGAGGCAAGAGAATCACTTAAGCCTAGGAGTTGGAGGTTGCTGTGAGCTGTGGTGCCATGACACTCTACCCAGGGCAACAGGATGAAGCTCTGTCTCAAAAAAAAATAATAAATAAAATAAAATCTATTGTAATGTGTGCAGCCCAAGAGTATATTTCAAAATAACTAAGAGTAAACTTTATAAACATCTTACCACAAAAAATAAGTGAGGTGATGTTTATGTTAATCAGTTGGATTTAAGCATTCCACATTGTATGTCAAATTATATTATATGCTATAAATGTATAGATTTATGATTTAATTAAAAATTAAATTTAAAAAACTATTGTAATTCACTGTCTATGTGTGCAGGTACATATATTAAGATGTATTTTGTATTTGTCCATATATTATATAATTCTGCATACACAGTTCTAGATGGACTTGTAAACAAAGAAGCACTAATAAATTAAATAAAACCAAATGCTTTTTAGTTCATGTGAATTCAGCAATCTTTGATATATAAGGTGAGTTATATTAAAAAAGTATTTTTGGTATAGTAAAAACAAATATGTTTTTAAGGCCAGGTATAATTCTAGTACTGTGGAAGGCCAAGGCAGGAGGTTTCCTTGAGCTCGGGAGGTGGAGACCAGCCTGAGCAGGAGTAAGACCTCATCTCTACTAAAAATAGAAACATTATCCTAAGCCTTTCTGGCTAGGTCCTGTAGTCCCATCTACTGAGGAGACTTCAGGAAAACTGCTGAAGCCTAGGAGTTTCAGGTTGTCATGAGCTTGGCTAATGCCAAGGCACTCAAGTCTGGGGCAACAGAGTGAGACTCTTATCTCTAAAAAACAACATTTTTTCAAGTTGTCAGCATACATTTTTTGCCTAGGTTTTACTGGACATTTTATGTTATTAAAGTGTCAGCATTTGACACAAAGTTTATAAACCCAGCCAGAGACAAAATGATCTGTGTTTGTATGATTTCTGATAAGAAATATTATCTAATAATAATAGCTAAATCACCCAAGTGATTCTTAGCTAGGCAAAAATAAAGACATGCTTAAATAAAAAATAAGTGTCTGGGCCAGGCACGATGTCTCAAATCTGTCCTTTTAGTGCTCTGTGAGGTTGACACTGGTCGATTGCTTCAGCTCATGAGTTAGAGATCAGCCTGAGCAAGAGTGAGACTCCATCTATATTAAAAATAGAAAAATTAGCTAGGCTTTGTGGAAGGTGCCTATAGTCTGAACTACTTACAAGGATGAGGCAAGAGGGTGGGTTGAGGTCAAGAGTTTGATGTACCACCCCCACCCCACTCTACCCAGAGCAACCGAGTAAAACTCTGTCTCAAGACATAGTCTGCGATAAGCCTCTGCCTCACTCCTCCCCCTCCTTACCTTATACGCCGTGGGCAGTTGCTGTTACTTCCCTGCCAAGACTCTCCACTTGGCTGTCTCCTCAAAAACCTGGGAACCCTGGCTAGAAAAGGAGACATCAAACCAAAGCAATTAACATTCCTCTGCAACACTGCCTGGCCCCAGCACAAATTAGACATTGGAAACCAATGGCCTGAAAATGGCATTTTTGATCTAAACATGCCCAGAGGTCTTGAAGATTTTATAAACCACAATGGCAAATGGTCTGAGGTCCCCTATCTCCAAGCTTTCTTTCTCCTTCAGAGCCGCCCCTCACTCTGCCAAACCTGTACCACCTTCCAAATCCTCCTCAACGAGCAGCCACCACCTCAACCTTCCACCTTTGACTTGAACTTAGATCCAGCTCTCCACTCAGTCCCCACACATTATGCCTCTCCACCTCCTGAGCCTTCATTTCCTGCTCACTCCCCAACTCCTACATCCTCTGACCTCTCCACCTGACTCCTTTCTCCTCCGAATCTGCCTAACTCCTTTTCTCCTCCACACACCCGCTCTTGGGGACAGCTTCTGGAATGTAATTTACCCTTATGTGAATTAGTGGGAGCTGAGGGCATTATCAGAGTCCGTGTCCTCTTTAACCTAGGCGATCTATCCTAAATTGAAAAACACCTTGGATCTTTGTCCAATGACCCTACAAATATGCAAAATAATTCCAATATTTAACCCAGTCTTATTACCTCTCATGACAGGACATTTGCATGATACTTTCCTCTATCACTACTCCTGAAGAAAAAAACTCGTATTTGGGCAGCAGCTGCAGCCTTCACAGATACCTTACATACCCAAAATCCAAACTGCCACTCCCAGAGGGCGACAGCAGTACCCACTGCAAATCCTAAATGTAATTGTCAGGAGGAATCTCCCCACCTTTCTGCCAGGGCTCATTTCATACAAGGGATGAAGAAGGCCGCCCTTATGCCAGGTGAGTGGCTCACGCCTATAATTCTAGCACTCTAGGAGGCCCAGGCGGGTGGATTGCCTGAGCTCACTGGTTCCAGACCAGACTGAGCAAGAGGGAGACACCATCTCAAAAAATAGCCAGGCATTGTGTTGGGAACCCATAGTCCCAGCTCCTCAGGAGACTGAGGCAAAAGAATCGCTTGAGCCTAAGAGTTTGAGGTTGCTGTGAGCTGTGACACCATAGCAACAAAGTGAGACTCTGTCTCAAAAAACAAAAAGGCTCCACTTAATTATGACAAAAGTCAAAGATATCACCCAGCTAACTCATGAAAACCCAGCCATCATTTTGACCATGCTAACCAAGATCCTAATAAAATATTCCAAACTTGATCCTGAATCTGAGGCCGAGCCTCCAGGTGTTTGGTACAAGTGCCGACACAGGGACTCTGCGCCCGCCACTACCCTAATCCTCAAGCTCCACTCAGTCCCTGCCTGGTCTGTAGTGTTCAGGGTCATTCAAAGGACAATTATTCCCAGGCTGCAGGGCTTGTAGCCACTCCTTCCAAGACAGTGACAGAGCAAGGATTTGAGCTGTCTGAACTCCTGGGACTAGCTATTGAAGACAGAAAGGGCCAGGCTCTCAGGCATCTACTGTTACCATCTCACTAGCAGAGCCCTGGGTTTGTCTTCTGGTTGCAGGTAAAGTAATTTCCTTTTTCTTGGATACAAGGGCCACATACTCTGTACTGCCTGATTTTTCAGAGACACTACTCTCTTCTTTCATTTCTGTGGTTGAGGTCAATGGAATCACCTCTACCCCACTCAAAACTCCACCTCTACCCTGTCAGTTAGAACACCTGACAATCTCCCATTTCTTTCTCATAATTCCTAGATGCTCCTCTCCCTTGATTGGCCAAGACCTGCTATTTAGAGTCAAAGCTACTTTTACCTTATACCCATCACCCAAATCCAATGATGCCTCTCAGCTCACCACATTTGTGTTACTGTCCTCTAAAGCCTCTCCCCTATCTGCACAAATATCCCTCCCAGGGGCTTTCTGTCAGGTTAATCCTAAAGTTTGGGACACATCAACCCCTTTGATTGCTCTATACCATCAGTTCATTATAATCATCCTTTCTGACCCTTCATGTCTCCCCAGGTGACCTCAGTATTCCCTTAATCGCCATGTATAAAGGGGCTGCAAGCAATTATTAATCACTTACTAAAGGACCACATCCTGAGACTAACCTCCTCCCCCAACTAACACTCTTCTAGCACTCTCCAAACCTGACAACTCCTTCCAATCAGTCCAAGATCTATGGGCAGTCAACGAGGCCCCTGTCCCAATTACTCCTCTTGTCCCAAACCCCTACACCCTCCTCTCCACTATTCCCCTTCCACCACACACTTTACAGTTCTAGAATTAAAGGATGCCTTTTTCACTATCCCTCTACACCCCAACTCCTAAGACGTCTTCACCTTTACCTGGACTGAACCAGATGCCCAATTCACAACTAACCTGGACAGTCCTCTCCCAGGGCTTTAGAGATAGCCCCCACCTTTTTGGCCAAGCTTTAGCCTCAGATCTCAAAAACTTCAGGCTGGGTCATCATCTGTTATCCAATATGTTGATGACTTACTCCTTTGCCATCCTTCCCTCACTGCTTCTATCTCTAATACTACTTTTCTCTTAAACTACCTTGGGAACCTGGGTTTAATCCAGGACAGCTCAATTAGTCAAAACTCTAGTCATCTACCTTGGCAGCTTTGTCACCCCTTCCACCTGGAGCCTAACTCTAGAAAGGAAAAAACTTATTGCCACCTTACCCCTCCCCACTTCTAAAACAGATGTCCTATCCTTTGTCAACTTGGCTAATTTCTTTCATCTATGGATTCGCAACTTTGGCATTTTAGCAAAGCCACTGTATCAGGCAGTCACTGGAGACCCTAATGAACCTCTGCTCCCTGAACCCTCCCTTTCTTACCCTTTTATGGAACTCAAGCAGGCTCTACTTCAAGCTACATCCATTTTCCTTCTTAATCAGTCCCTCCAAACCCTTTTCCTCTATGTTGATCATCATCAGGGATTTACCCTCGACATACACAAACCAAATGACCTGATCATCCTCCTGCAGTATACCTTTCTAAAATACTAGACAAAACAATAGAAGGATGGCCTTCTTGCCTATGCACCTTAGAAGCAGCTTCACTTTTTTTGCCATTCAGGAAAGCTGCACATTCACTTTCACCAAGCCCTGGCATGTTTGAACCTCCCATTCTCTTCAGGGCTTGTTAACACACCAGAAAATAACAATCATTTCCTCATCCTGTCTCCAGATCTTTCATGACACCTTTCTAAAAAACCCAAATGTCTCCTTGGTGTATCTCTTTAAACCCAGCCATACTTCTACCACTCCCTGACCCATCACCAACCACATCACCACACAAGTGCTCAGACATTCTTACGTCCCTTCCCTGACCTCTAAGACATAACCATTCCATCAGCAACCACTTGGTTCATAAACAGCAGCTGTACCCATGTCAAAAACACAACTAGAGCAGGTTATGCAATTGTTTCTCTCATAATCATTATTGAGTTCAGCCTTCTACCCTCAGGAACCACAGTAGGCTGAACTAATTGCCCTCATCCATGCCCTAACACTGGCACAGGGACAAAACACCAATATATACACAGATTCTCAATATGTTTTCCATATCCTTCATTCCCACATACCTTTATGGTAAGAACATGTATTTCCACTCAGGTATCCTCTATTATCCACAAAACACTTATTCTTAATTTACTACAAGCCATTACCTTCCCCATCAATGTTTCAGCCTTTCACTGCAGGGGCCATCAAAAACTGATTTCAGACATTTCCAATGGCAACCACAAACTGATGCAGAGGCCAAAGCCCAAGCCTCTCTTTCCTGTTCCCATACTACCTTGCCCCTCCTACCAACCCTGATACCACAATACTCTCCTTAAAAGACTACCCACTTAAAAGGAAAAGTAGTCACACCCTACACGAAGGCTGGTACATCCTAAATAATAAAATCATAATTTCTTAACAATCAGCCATTTTCATTGTAACGTCTCTCCATAACCAAATTCACATTGAACCCTGACCTCTGACCTGCCTTTTAAGTCTGTTCATACCTTAGCCAACTCTCTTTCAGGATGTAACTAAAATCACTACTCCTTGCATGGTCTGTTCCCAAACCAGTCCTCAACCTCTCCTCAAATCCCCTACTACATATCCCCACCAACTATGAGAAAACACACCTGGACAAAATTGGCAATTTGATTTTACACACATGCCCCCAGTAAAATGCCAAATATATCTCCTTGTATTTGTAGACACACTTACAGCATGGGTAGAAGCCTTCCCTTCTTCCCATGAAAAGGTGGAGACTGACATTCAAGCCCTTCTCAATGAAATAATCCCTTATTTTGTTGTCCCACCGCTCTCCAGTCTGATAATGGCCCAGCATTTATTTCTCAAATAACACAAGGGGTTTTTCAGGGCCTTGGCATACAGTGGAAATTACATTTATCCTACCAACCACAAGCCTCAGTGAAGGGAGAATGAATGGACTCATTAAAACACACCTCACTCACCTCATGGTGGAAATACAACAAACTTGGACAGACCTCCTCCCCATTGCCTTAATATGGCTATGCATTAGTCCCAGAAAAGCCCACTCCCTTCACCCCTTTGAATTACTGTATGGCAGATCATTCATCCTGGGAAACTTCCTGTCACCCTCTTCCCCCCTTAAGGGGCAACCTCCCTAACCTCACCTCTATTAAGAGTCTCACTGAGGCAGACAGCTGATACTATCTTATCTAAACCAACTTCACCCTTTAAAGAGAGCCCCCTCCAGCCAGGAGATTGGATATATCTCAAATCCTCCAACCTAAGTCTCTATCCCCAAACCGGGATAGTCTCTTTTTGGTCCTCCTCACTACTCCCACAGTGGCCAGGTTATAGAGCATCAACTCACTGATACATTTTTCCAGTCTTAAAAAAGCACCAGAAGAAGCTACTAACCAAGCATGGAAATCTACTCTGCTCTTCCCAACTTGCATTCACTTGTCCTCAATCATAGAATAGGAAGAAATTAAACCCAACAAGCTCTAAGCTGTGAGTCATAAACCAATCTCACAGTTGTAAGTTTGACTCTTAAATACATCTTACAGCCACAAGTAAGCTGTAAACCAATGTCAAAGCCTGAGTCTAAGTTGTAAACCAGTTTTACAGATCTCTCCTGCCCCCTCCAGAACAGTTAAGAATCTGATCTTCTGATTGCCAAAGGCCTTTTCACATTTTGTGGCAATTTTCACCTCCAAGGAGATGTTATTAATTTCTCATGGCAGAATTGATTAGAATCATTCCCTTCCTCACCTTAATACCCCCCTTTAATCCTTTTAAAATTCTTTACATTACACTTCAGTATCTACTCAACACAATCAATCTTAGACAAAACCTACTAGACCAGTCCTCATCACCCTTGTCTCACCAATGCTGGATTTGCCTGTCTCTCTCCCCAGATGTATACTCTGCCATTCCAGCTCCAGGTTACATCTGGGAAACATCTACTATACACTTAGCCTATTGCAAACATAAGGGAGCATCTTCTCTGACTGAGTAGACACCTTTCTGGGGAATTATCTCACCATTGTAGCCAAAGGAACAATTACCCTATTTTAAACCTTTACAGAAAACATCCACTCACTCCCTTACACATTGAGTCCCGTATCTGTGACTGTAATATCCATTATAAACCTTCTCATCCCAACCCTTCTTTGTAGACACACACTGACTCTGGCCTTTCTTGGGCACTTTACCCCTGAGCCTCTGCAACCATACCACCAAAATCCTTCCTCCCCATACTATTCAATCTAGACAAGTTGGTTATTCTCTGTCACCTCATGCTAATGCAATTGTTTACAACACATTTTCTTCCTGGGACCTCCCCAAATTCATAATGTTCCCCTCTTTCTTGTTCTAAGCATAACTCTCAAAAACACTCCCCTGTATCCATAACTCTTGGATGCCCTCATCAGATCAATGAGCAGATCTCCCTTCTTACGGGGGGGGGGGGGACTTACTGGTTTTTTGTTTTTTGTTTTTAATCTGTAGAAATGAACCAGGACCACATCAGGGAATTTACACTTTTCTCCTCTTCTTTTCATTCCAACTTAGCTCCTTTAAGACAATAAGGTTCTATTTTTTATTTGTATAAACAAGGCATATTCTTGCTTCCACCATCTGGACAAGCATCTGCACTCCTGCATATCGGTCTCCTAATATTAACATTGCCCCTCCTAATAAATCTCTACCAATTCCAATAAAAACCCAAGTCAGGCCCAGAAAACCCCCCTTTCTATACACACTCCTTGTTGCTCTGGGGATAGCCACAGCGACTGGAACAGGACTTGGAGGTGTAGCTTCTCTACATTTCTTCTATGTGTTATTAAAAGACCTTGAAAGCCTAAAAGAAATACTCCAGACCCTTATAAAACCATAAGACCAAATAGATTCATTAGTACCCCTCAAAACAGAGATGGCTTAGACCTTCTGACTGCAGAAAAGGGAGGCTTGTGTTTGTTGCTAGATGAAGAACGCTCTTTCTATGACAGCCAGTCTGGACTCATCAGAGATGTGGCCAAGAAATTAGCACAAGGGGCTTCCAACCTCCAAAGACAGAAAACAGTGGACAATCTTTTTTTTATCTTTTTTTTTATTAAATCATGGTTTTGTACATAAATTCAATCATCAGGCACAATGTGTTGGTTTTATATACAATTTGAAATATTTTCATTGAACTGGTTGACATAGCATACATGGCATTTTCTTAGTTATTGTGTACAGACATTTATATTCTACATTTAGTAGGTTTCACCTGTACCCTTCTAAGATGCACCGTAAATGTGGGCCCATCAATTACTCATTACTCTCCCTCCACCCATCCTCCCACCTCTCATCTCCCCCCTTACCCCTTACCCCAATTCTTGTGCTGTAATTGGGTTATAGCTTTCATATGAGAGTTATAAATTAGTTTCATAGTAGGGCTGAGTACATTGGATACTTTTTCTTCCATTCTTGGGATACTTTGCTAAGAAGAATATTTTCCAGCTCCATCCATGTAAACACGAAAGA
>CAUYON010006514.1:0-56801 GCA_963573935.1 Arctocebus calabarensis | reverse complement strand
TGAGACAGAGCCTCAAGCTGTCACCCTGGAGAGAGTGCCATGGCATCACAGCTCACAGCAACCTCCAATTCCTGGGCTCAAGCGAGTCTCTTGCCTCTGCCTCCCAAGTAGCTGGGACTACAGGCGCCCGCCACAATGCCCGGCCATTTTTTTTTTTGGTTGCAGCCACCATTGTTGTTTGGCGGGTCCAGGCTGGATTCGAACTCGCCAGCTCAGGTGCACATGGCTGGTGCCTTAGCCCGTTGAGCCACAGGCGCCAAGCCTTTTTTTCTTCTTAATAGTCATATGAAGCAGTGGGAGTGGGGAAGGAACAAAGGAATCTATACGTGGTTGTGATCACTTAGTTATAAAACCAACTGCACTCTGACCAGCCTGAATAGGGATTCTTTTTCCTAGTGCATGCTTTGGTTTGGTTTGTCAAAGATCAGATGGCAATATGGGCTCTTTTCATCTCTGGATTCTCTGTTCTTTTCTCCATAGGTCTATATCTCTGTTTTCAGGACAGTACGATGCTGTTTTGATCACTATAGACTTGTTCTACAACCTGAAGTCTGGTGAAGTGTTGTCTCCAGATTTGCTCTTATTATGTATAATTGCATTGGCTATACAGGTTTTTTTCTAAGTCCATAATACACAATTCCTGGATGATGGGCACAGCTACAACTTGGACTCTAACCTTACAAAAGCAAACTATGTAATAAATTCTTATGTTCCATCTTAATAATCTGAATTTTAAAAAAAAAACTTGCATTAACTGCCATGTGAGCTATATTTAACTCAAGCTAGTTTTGAAGGGGAAGTCTCATGAAAACTATGAAACCAAAACACTGCTCCATTATTTTCGCCGTCAGCTGGTGTGTTTTCCGCACATGCTGCTGCCCTGCTCCAACCTGCCTGCCCAAGCTCACAGAAACAATAAAAAATTTTTTTTTCATTAAAAGTCATTTTCAGGCAGTACTCGTAGCTCAGTGGATAGGGCACCAGCCACATACACTAAGGCTGGTGGGTTCGAACCCAGCCTGGACCAGCTAAAATAACAATGAAAACTGCAACAAGAAAAATAGTCAGGCATTGTGGCAGGACCCGGTAGTCCCAGCCACTTGGGAGGCTGAGGCAAAAGAATTGCTTAAGCCCAAGAGTTGGAGGTTGCTGTGAGCTGTGATGCCACAGTACTCTACCTAGGGTGACAGCTTGAGACTATCTCAAAAAAACAAAACAAAAAAATCATTTTCAAAGTTTTATTCTATTTTTGCAATAAAACACCATGGCTCCAAGGAAAAAAAATGTAGGATTGTAGTCAATGTATTACAGCTTGAAGAAATTTAATACTTTATAATATAATGGCTAAAGGATGGTCTAAGCTTTAAGTAAATGTGAATACTCTTTGGTCCACAGTAACTACAAGACATTATCTATAATATTATGCAAGTTCAGAAATAACTGGATCAGTTATTTTAATAACTACTGGAAATGATTTAAAAAGGGAAAATCAAATAGTGATAATTGTGCTATAATTACAAAAGATGTTAAAGAGAAACTGGGTAAAGGATACCTAGAATCTCTCTTTGAAACTGCCTGTGAACAGATTTTTTTTTTTAATTAAGGAAAAAAGAAGAGTGCCCTCTATTGGCCTTTCTCTGGGTCCTGTCCTTGGCTCCCCTCTCCTCTGGCTTTCCCATTCCAGAAACACATAGATGACATCCAAACCTTTTATGTCCAACCCAACTGTGAATTCCAGACAATCAAATGACTTTAGGATATCATCAATAGAAGGCATCTCAAACTCTAACACTGAACTCTCTCATGGTCATTCTAAAAACCAGTTCCTCATCCCATGATTCCTAATTCAAGTGACATGAACCACTATGTAACTAATGATAAATTATATCCTAATCACCTCCTGATTCTTCTTCTTTCTCATACCACATCCAAAGGATCCTTAAGCCTCTCTTTAATTTTTTAAAATCTTTCCCCATATTTCCACAGTTTTAATTCAGGTCTTCATCATCTTTTTCATGCCTACAGTCTCCTAATTAGTCTCCTTAATTATAGTTTTACCCCATTCCAAACCAGTATCCCCAGTGGTACACCGATTACTTTTCTAACAAAAAAATAACTATAGTTTTTTCTCTGAACTTCAAGAAATGCTCTTTTAGCTTTCCTGTCCAGTCTCCCATACACACCTCCATACTTACTCTTACGTTCTAGCTATACCGAACAAGTCACAGCATTAGAAATTACTGTGAGAAAAGTTGATGGATTCATATTCAATATATGCATTTAATACTGTTCTCTCCCAAAACCAACTAAATGGGTATAGGAAATTTTCTTTTAAAGTTTTAAAACCATAAGTACAAAGATAGCATAAGAAGAATAAAAGCAATTCCATTGGGAAGGTAGGAAGAAAGGTTAAGTGCTGACTAACTTAGCAGACTAAGAAAGCAAAGCCCCAATCCAACAGGTAGGGGTAATAAGAGGTAACTTGACTTACATTGTAGAACTTCCAAGACTCATGAACTTGTGGCAACATGTATTTTGAGAAGTATGTGTTTTTGAGGTAGGGAAGGTAAAGTGTTAATAATAAGACTTCTAGAAAGTGATGGAAAAGAAGTTGGAAGCCAGATCTCATTCACATACAAAAACAGATGAACAACTGGCCCTCTTCTGAACCAGCATAAAACTGGTTTTTATTTTCTGACAAAAGAAAACAGTTTCGAGATGGATACCAGGTAATGAAAAACAGGGATACAATAAAAATCGGAAGATACTATTAGCATGTAACAGACAGGAGACCAAAGGATCTTTCAAGGAGGAAAGACCTCAAAATACTGATATGGAAAGTTTTATAAAACTTAGTCAGATCAGATCATCATAAAGGAAAAATTCACATTTAGCAAGCTTCCTACACATGTTTGGAAGTTTTTTAAGCGCCTACTCCTGAATTTACAAAGAAAAAGTGATCTTGAAGTTGGGTGATGTTTAAGGATCATTATACTGTACTTCCTTTTTTCTGTGTATACTTCCAATTTTTCACAAATAAACAAAATCAGGCAAACCAGAATCAACAGATACGATTAAAGTATCTAATACAAAAATAGAGAATAAAACATATACAGAAAATAGCATCTTGAAGGAAACAGAGACTAGGCAAAGACAAAAGCTTGGAAAAAATGCATCATAAATATCCTCAGTAGAATAAAAGGAAACACTGCATTCATGGAAAAAAAATAAAATAAAATGTTGTACAAAAGTATTATACAACAAAACAAGAGAAGTCAGACATTAAAATATGACAATAGGGAAGAAAAACTCAATTAAAAGACTGAAAGATAAACCTAAGGAAATCCCCTAGGAAGTAGAAAAAAGGACAACGAGAAGAAAAGGTAGAGAAGAATAGTAAGAAAAAAAGATGACAGGTTCAGAGTATCTATCATCTAAATTATAGAAAGTTCAGAAAGAGAGAAAAGAAAAGCACGAGCAAGTGAAAATAATAAAATATGATAAAGTTATCAAAAACCCAGGAATACAGTTTTATGTCTGAAATGTCCACCAAGTGTTTAGAAAACGTGATGAAAACACAACC
This sequence comes from Arctocebus calabarensis, assembly GCA_963573935.1. NCBI lineage: Eukaryota > Metazoa > Chordata > Mammalia > Primates > Lorisidae > Arctocebus > Arctocebus calabarensis. Next base: position 53,218 of record CAUYON010006514.1, on the reverse strand, counting down.
ACATCATAATGAAATTAAAAACAGGAACACAGAGATATCTCACATTTTGCCAGAAAGAGGAGGGGCAAAAGAGAGGTGGGATGACACATGGAAGAATCAAGAATGAGAATAGTTGCAGAGTTCCTAGAGCAACTTTGGAAGCTGTAAAGCAAAGAAAAAACGTCTCTATAACTTTGAGGAAAAAAAATTTGAAGAAAAAATTTAGAATTTTATATCAGCCAAACTACAAATCAATGTGAAAGTAGAAAAAATACATTACCTCCCATGCATCTTTTGTAGAATGCCACTGCCATTCACGGGCTCCATCAGAAATAGAAAGAGGGAGTAAAACAAGAAAGATATGACCCGAGGTACAGAAAGCAGGCACCCCACAGAAGGGATAGGCAAGAACCTTTTTGATAACTAGGGATCTGTTATCAAACTAGGTTCTGTTATCATAGCTATGTATGAACATAACATAAAACCAGTCCAAACTAAAGCTCATGTTTTCATATTTCTTCCTAATGATGAAAAAATGAAACGGTGTGTTTCATCACACTGAGGGAATCAATGAAAAGTATAGGTTCAATTACATAAAAAACTACTAAAGATCCTTGGCCCCTGTTGTACATATACCGTTCCTTGGTTAGTCAATCAAGAAATCACTAATCTATTAATAAATACTACTGTCAAAAAATTTTATAGATAGAACTAAGGTCCCAAATCAACTGGCCTTAAGACAGGGAGATTATCTAGATAGTAGTGACCTACTCTCATAAGCCCTTTAAAAACATTGTCTTTAGCCAGTTGTACAGGGGAATACAAGCCACAGGGAATCTCAAATCTGAGAATTTCCCCACTCCTAGCATTAAAAATGTGTGAAGGAATTATGGATGAACTCTGGAGAATAACAGAGGTCCCCAGCTGACAGCCAGCAAATAAACTGGACTTCAGGCCTAAAGATGAAGGAGCTAAATTCTGCTAACAAGCTGAATCACTGAAGAAATACTCTTCCCCAATGCGTGTAGGGGAAAACTTAGCTTGGCCGAACCCTCAATTTTAGCCTGTTAGATTCTAATCAGATAATTCTGACATAGTATGAGTAGACTTCTCCATGATATAAGTATGAGCTACTAAATGGATATGATTTCATGCCATCAAGTTCACAGTACTGTGCAGTACATTGCATGTTCCAAGTCCTCAAAAAAAAAAAAAAAAAAAAAAGCTTACTGCATGACTAAATAGCTACTTCCACTGAAGCCAACTACTGCAGCCTATAAGGTTTATTTTAACCCAAATGTCATCCCTCCCAGTCAAAGACTACCAGAGACTGAGTTTCAAAGTTTAAAAAAGTACAAATAACATACAATAACTTACACTAATACCTGTCTCTTAAGTGCTAAAAGCAGAACAGTATTTTCTACAAAAAGAAACTTAGTAATAAAACTTACTATAATCCTCCCAAATGTCTCAAAGAGCTATAGTCCCAATTTCAGTATCAAACATCATATGCTTTCTCCAAGAAGGACAGATAATTAGTTTCCCGGAATCTTGCACTCTTTCCTTTTATAAATGCACAGACTACTTAAATATCTTGACTAAAGAAAAAAGCCTTGAATATTCCAGAGAGCTTGCTTCAATTTCCTACATTACCTGAAGTAATACTGCTTAAGGAGATATAAAAGCTTAACTTTTTTCATATCTCTCTCACAAAACTCCAAGTTGAACCTACAAACACATTAAAACAAAAAATCTGGGGTCACTCTTTGTTCCTACAAATTCAAGGACTAATCACCTAGTCTTAACCTTTGTCCTCTTCTATAAAGGGGATATAATCTTTATAGGATAATCACAAGAATTAAAGGGTAGATAGGTAGAGATGCTGGGCCAGGCATGTATTTTTTTTAAAGTGGTGGTAGTGGAGTAGGTATTGTTTAATGATATAGTTTCAGCTGTACAAGATGAAAAGAGCTATGGAGATAAATGGTGGTGATGGCCGCAGAATATTAAGAAGGTATTCAATATGACTAAACTTATACTTAAAGCTGGTTAAAATGTCAAATTTTATATTTTATATATACTTTAAAATAAGTTGGCAAAAAAGCAAAATATTTTGTATTACTATTTATCTAAAACTTCCCTCCACTGGAATTTGTAACTATAAAACTCATACAGAAAGAATCAGTTCATGTTCAAAAAAGCATCAAGTGTCTGACAAAGGTTTTTACTTTTTTTAAATTAACCTCATAAAGTTTTAGAATAAGTAATTCTTCATTTAGCCGGAGATCTTCCTACTAGAAAACTACTCAAACTTGGGGGGTGAGGTTGGTAAAATCCCTGTACCCACATATTCTACCTCTCAGCCATAAGCCCATCCTTCTCTAGAACCTCACCAGAAGACTATAATTCACATTTACAGTTCAAATGAGAACTATCATCCAGTTCTCTCTCTGAAAGTTCAGGTTCTTCTCTCCCTGCCACACATCCCAACGCTTCAAAGCCCAAGTGTCTGAAGTCAGATTCACTCCTTGTCCTGTCAAAAGCAACTTACCTGCCTTCCTGCCTTCTCAAGTTATGATTGGGAAAATTTTTATGTTAGATCAAAGAAAAACAATGAAAGTATAAACTATATTTATGTGGAAAAGCCCTGAACACCAGAGACACTGCATGCACAGTACAATAGACTGCATGAATCATAAGCCAACCTTCACTGAAGACCACCACATCCAATGGAATGAATCTTTAAAAAGAGAATATTTTTCAAATGTCCTCAAAAAAAAAATGCCCAAAGTAAACATAAAAAAAATAGTTTAAAACTATTTAGAACACACATGAAAAGAGTAAAATGTGAAACTTTCCCCCACAATTAACATAAATCACACAAAAAACGATAAAAAATTTTCTAAAACAACAACAAAAAACTAAACTAAAAAACTCTCAAGATTATGTCCTCCCATAACTCCCCCAAAAATCTCTGTAGAGGAAAAAAAATGAATTACCTGAACAAGATGAATAAGTGTTGTCAAAATTGCACATCTCAACATATTGTGTTCTTCACTTTGCTTCCAAAGAAGGGGCAAATACTGCACCAAACATCTCACATATGGTCGTATCTATATAATAAAAGCAGGGGAAGCAACAAATTATATTAGTAAAGAAGGTAATTTACTCTGAGGAACACTAACAGAACACTAGTAAGTCACAAGCAACAAGTACTTAACAAAGAGGTAATACATCAAGCCTATATTCTTTTAAAGATAAATCAGATATTATGTAGAGACCCATAGTCCTATGATAAATATTGTTAAATATTATAATTTTAAACAAGTATGCAATTTATAGAATGAAATGAAATATATGAATATGAAACTATATTTAGAGATGAACAGAAAATGCTAAGATATCTTGCTACTGTTGAATAAAATAGCTTACCAGTTAGGAATTAAACTATGTTTTGAAAAGAGTCAGCATGTTCTCCTTCATTGTACAATGATTCAGACCCTCAGGACAAGGAAATGGAAAGGAAAGACTGTAAATAAGGCCATACAAACCATTAAAATGAGAAACGACAAGTGTGATGGTGAAGGTGTACTCACGGTGGATACACAGGGGAAGAAAACTATCTACAAAGGATAAAATTAAGTCCACTACAGATTAAGTTCATCAGTTTTTAAAATTTACTCTGAAGCACAGCACAGCTTGACAGTGAACATTTTGAAAAATTAAGTGGACCTACACAGAAGTTGGACTCTGGTTCCAGGCTCAGCATCACAGTATTTAAAATTACTCTGAGGGGATGAAATAGAAACACTAGACCTTCACTGCTTCAGCACTATTTGAATCTCATGGATCAAAATTAAAAACTGCTACCAGAAACAGTGAATTTCTATATTCTACTTATAAAGCATCATATTCTAAAGGGTAACCAAACAATAATAGGATTTGTTCTCTGTCTTGGTGGTAGAAGTAGAAATAGAAAAATAATTAGTTAAATATTTACCCAAATATTTCGATAAGATATAACTGAATTCAGAGACTCGTATATCACCTACTTTCATAAACTAATTTATTATATAATATCCTATTTTTAAATCCTGAATTATAACATTTAATATTTATAGAGCACATACTCAATTTTGCTAAGTGTTTTACCTTAAACACCACTCCAGTTACCATGTAAAAGCAGGTCAACTAATAGAAAAACAGAGGTTTCAAAGTTCCTATGATCTACCGATAAAGAAAATAAGGTGCTGGTTTGAGTTCTGAATAGAAAAAAATTACTTTCCATGAAATAGCAGAAGGGAAGTTTATGTAATAAATTACAAACAGGGTAATAAAACCAGCATACTCAGTTACATCCAAAAGCTGTAAAATATTTATTTTCCAATATTAGCTATTTCTGAGAACATATGATGTCCTAAATAAAATTAATGCTTCAAAATGAGTATTTAAAAAAAATCATGCATAGTCACTGTTGTAAGACAGACAGACAAAAAAAAAGGTTGCAGATTAAAGAGAATGGAGTATAACATGAGAGCAAACATATTCTGATGGGAGGTGGGAAACTAACTGGTGTTGGCAACTGAGGAAATCTGAATATAGCCTTGACAGTAGACAACAGTATTGTAACAGTGTTAAGTTTTCTGAGTCTGATCGTGACCCAGTAACATAGGAAAAGGAGTACAGATTTCTTAAGAAGGACAGGTCTATATTTTGGGGTAAACTGTCATGATGTCTATAACTACAATTCAAAAGGTTTGACAACAACAATCTATATATTTTGATAATAACAAAGTAAATGTGGCAAAATGTTAATAACTGGAGAAACTACGTGAAGAGCATATGGGTATTGATCTATTCCTACTGCTTTTCTATAGGTTTGAGATTTTTTTTCAAGGAGAAGACATAAAAGAAATATACTGTCTATAGACAATTCTGAAAAGGATTATAGGACAGGAGTTTGGGAGGCAGGCCAATTTCAATTATTTACATAACATTTTAGAAATCACATAGAATTAAGAATGTTTTATAGTCATCAGGAAAATGTAAATCAAAAACTACAATGAGATATCATTTCACATCCATCAGGATAACTATGATGGCAAAGATGCAGAGAATTAGAACCCCTCTATACTGTTGGTGGGATGCAAAATGTTGCTGCCATTATAGAAAGTAAGTGTAGTACAGAGGTTCCCCCAAAAATGAAAACCAGAACTACTACATCATCCAACAATCCCATTTTGGGGCATGCATCCAGAAGAATAGAAAGCAAGATCCCAAAGAGATTATTAGCACTCTCATGTTCACAGTAGCACTGTTCACAATAGTCAGTATGTGAAAACAACCTAAATGTCCCTCAGAAGATAAATGAATGAAAAACATGTGGTATACACAAAAAATAGCACAGACACACTATTCAACAATATGGAGCAACACAGACAAAGCTGGAGGATAGTGTATTAAATGAAATGAACCAGTCACAGAAAAAGAGAAACACCACATGATTCTGCTTACATGAGTTATTTAAAATACATAGAATCTCTGTAAGTTGACCACCAAGGAACTGTAACAAACTGGTCAATATACGGAGGTAATCAACATAGGGAACTAGGACTATTGTACTGATACATATGGGTGGTATGTGTCCATTCTCTGAAAATTATGTCACCTTAAGGTGGTTGTCAAAGTAGGGAGGTGGTCAACTATGGAAGTTCTACTGTAGTTATTAAATTCATAGACTCAAAGAGTGGAATAGTAGCTGCCAAGGGTTTGGGAAAGGGAAAATAAGGAATTATTAATCAATGGTCATCAAGTTTCAGTTAAGCAAGATGAGTTAAGTTTTAGGAATCTGCTGTACAACATTTTATCAAAAGTTAAAAATAATGTATTGTTTCTAGCACTCTGTGAGGCTGAGGGGGGTGGACTGTCTGAGCTCAGGGGTTTGAGACCTACCTGAGCAAGAGCAAGACCCCAACCCCGTCTCTAAAAATAGCCAGGCATTGTGGTAGGCGTCTGTACTCCTACGTACTCAGGAGGCAGAGGAAAGAGAATCGCTTGAACCCAAGAGTTTGAGGTTGCTGTGAATTATGACACTGGGGCACTCTACCAAGGGCGACAAAGTGAGACACTTGTCTCAAAAAAAAAAGAAAAAAAAATGTATACTTAAAATGTTGTAAAGAGAGTAGATCTCATGTTAAATGCTCTTGGCATAGAATTTTGGATTGTGAAGATACTATGAACAGTACAGACTCAAAAGTTAGCTCCTATACAAGGAGATACCCATTTTTATCATAACACATTATTAAACATATGAAAATCAAATATGTAACAGTTCTATTCTAAGGAGATTAAAAATATTTTTAAGTCCAAAACAAAACGTCATCTTTTAGGTAAAATTTTCAACACAGTTATTTTATATTTCACAGAGCCCCTTTCATTGTGTTCTTTTTGTTCAAAAATCCATAAGCCCAAAAGCTGCCTACCATCACACCTGATGACCTCATATTTATTTGACTATAAATATATGAAATCTCTGTACTAAAATAATTTAATTGTAGGTTTTTAACTACTTTTCCAAAAAGTAGAGAAAATATTGAAATAATTGTACACTATGGTACAAAGATGGTACCGTCAATGAAACTTCAAAATTAAACTGTATGTGTCAGAAAGCACTGCTATAGGATGACTCAAGACGTTTGCAGCCTAATATCATAAAGATGATTCAAATAAAATTTGTTGGACTTAAATGTTTACAGCCTAATGGATAAAATTAAAATCAGTTTATGAAAGACAGTTGGGGGTTATATGCAGTAAGAATATAAATGATAAGGTTTTTAAAGGTTAACATTGGAAAAATTAAAGAATCAGACAACAGGAAATATTTTTCTTAACCATTTCTTGTATTAGTTTCAGTTCTGAAAATAAAAAACACCACTGGATTAACTGTTTCTTATTATTACTTACTGATGATATAGTCACTTCAGTTGATTAGACTATTTGTATTCTGGAAGATAAGTGTGGACAGAAACACAAAAGTATTTTTAAATTTACTACCCAAAATGAATTTCAAACTTTTGGTGAAAAAGGTTTTAATTAGAGATTTGGGGAAACAAAGGTAAAAAAAAAATCATTTCTTTAAAAAAGAAAAAACAACTTCTTAATTCCACTAGCCAGATATATCTAAATAAGCTCACAGAAAATGACAATATCTTGTTTTTATAATCAACTTTTAAAACAAACAATAATTTACTGCAATTGTATAATACTCTGAAGCATATTGGGCATTTGTAATAATTTCATAATCATAAAATCCTATAAATTATGTAAGCTCAGAATTATCTTTACCATTTTACACATGAGCAATGATGGTAAAGACCTTGCCCAAGCTCAATAGGACTTAAAATAAATTTTTTTAAAAGTTGGAATTAACTATCTATATAACCAAACTTTCAATGTTCTTTAGAAATCAGCATCAATGAAATGATGTAATATAGTAAGAAATCCAAAGATATTATTCCTTTTAGACACCAATACCTAAATCTGCTTAAATGGTTAAGAGTGACTTAAATCTACCACAGGAGTTGTATAATGGTGAGTCTGAATATTGACAGTGCCATAAAAAGTATTAACCTTGCCAAGTTCCTTAAAGTTTCATACTGTTTGATATAATAAATTCTAACTCCTACTTCAAGATTTTTGTGAGGATTAAAAGAAAAACATACGCAAAGTACTTAGCACCTATGTTGGTATGTTGTCATTATTCAATAATTGATAACTATGCTCATCAATTGCTCTGCTAAGAGCAGATCCAAGAGTAGACTTTAAGCTTGTGAACTCTAAATTTTTCCCTAATACTTACAGATTTGTTTCAGTACTTTTCAATCAAGAATATGCAGTGGTGAACTAAGATATAAGAAGCTCCAGGATAATTATAATGTAGTTTTTTGGATTATCATTTTTCACAAAGATTAAGAGTGACGGGCACTAAATAATTAACTGTTAAAAACTTAATACATCATTTTTATATTAAGCCAAATGTAGATATATTGTATAATAGACTGCAAAACACAATTTGTAAGGGAAAAAAAGACTTCTGAGAAAGACTTCATTTGCTGAAAGACATAAACTATGACTATTGCTCTCCATTTTAAAGAGTATTTTAATTTTCTTACTCATTTTTCTTAAAACTGTAGGGCAGGCCAGGTGTGGTGGCTAACAACAGCAATCATAGCATTCCGGGAGGCTGAGACAGAAGTCTGAAGTTGCTATGAGCTGGTCTAATGCCTATGCACTTTAGCCTGGGGCAAGAGAGTAACACTCTGTCTCCAAAAAAAGAAAATGTAGGCCAGGTGCCATGCTTCATGGTTATAGTCCTACCACCTTGGGAGGCTAAAATGGGAGGACTGCTTGAGGCCAAGAATTTGAGGATCAGTGAGGTAATGCAGTGATATCTCATCTCTACAAAAAGTAAAAAAGAAAAACACAATAATGATAAATGTCAATTTTGAATAATGTATAACTATTCACACCTGTAAGAAGCATTTTAATAAATATTTTAACTTTTAAACGATGTAAATAGAGAATTTAATAAATTCAGCATATATTCTACTCACCTCTCTGACATTTATTTTCATGTTTTACAACAAAATTACCTGCATGTTGACTCTTTCGATCACACAAGAAAGGACATGCAAAACATGCATCTTTGTGTCACATTCTGTAACTTGCTGCAGTAACTGAAAAAGTAGTGTGAACATGGTTTCCAAATACTGCAGATAAAAAAAAATAAAGGTTTGGAATAAAAATGTGAAAACTTCTATATACATACAATTAGAATAAGAAATAAATTATAATGTCAAAGCAATAAAAAACAGAGAGCCTCAGCACTACCTCAAACAACGTTATTCAAGCAGACAGTACATAAGACAGTGATTTTTTTCTGTATTACTGCTCAATATGTCCATTTCAGAATTTAATTGGTTCACAAACTAAAGAAGAACTGTCTCTACACATCCTCAAACTTTTTAAACAGGGGGCCAATTCACTGTCCCTCAGACCATTGGAGTGCCAGATTACAGTTGAAAAAAAAGAAAAAAACTATGAACAAATTCCTATGCACACAGCACATATCTTATTTTGAAGTAAAAAACAAAACGGGAACAAATACAATTCACACCACCTCATGTGGCCCACGAGCCGTAGTTTGAGGACCCCTGGTACTAAACTGTGTGTGTTTACATTTTGTAGTGTTAATGAAACCAGGGACAGTGCATTCACACTATTCTCCCATACATGTCAATCACAGAGTGCTTTGGTTCGCAATATCTACTTATTAAAGCAAAAAGAATATCAATTATTACACTTATGTACCAGTATATGCCCTTAACATATAATGTATGGAGATATACATTTTTGTAGAGATATATTTGTTATTCTAAGAATGACAGAGTATTTATTAGGAAATATCAGAGGATTTATAGAAAATAGAAAAATATCTTACATCTGGCTATGAACATCTACATTAATGAAAATGTTAGAAATTGACAAATCACTGATACGTACATAAAACAAACATTGTTCTTTCAAGATAACTGGTTCATTTTTATACAAATTTCTAACACATTTGTTTCATCCAAAAATATCCAGTGCTTATTACAGAAAAAATCACTACTTGAAAAGTTTCCCCATCTATGACCCTCACAATCAATATGTATAGACAGATACTTTATCATGTAACTTTATTCTCACCTAGTTTTCTTAAGAACAAACCCTAGCAGCACAATCTTAATCACATATTTAGCAAGTGCTTGCTGAGTATCAATTACGTGAAAACGCCTTGTTCGGTGCAGGGGATTGAGTAAAGAGTAAAAAAGTAAGTAAAACTTTATATTCTGGTCATCCAGAAAATTACAATCTGGGGTAGTATACAGACATATATACACAAATAATACAGGGAAATAACATAAGGAACAAAAATAATAAACATACACTAAATAAAAATACTATTGTTTTAAATTATGAGAAAAGATTTGGCAAACAACTTCTATATCGATAACAAACTAGCTAAATAAAAATAAACAGAATAAAAGTAAACTGTTATAGTTATAAGTGAAAGTTATTTCCTTTCAAATAATCCAATATAATACACTTTAAAACTCAGCTTTAATAAGTAACAGATATATGTATATAATTTCAGCTATAAAATAAAACTTCATATTCAAGGCATAACCAAAAAGTGCTGTTTGGAGAGAAAGAGAGAGAGAGAGAGAGAGAGAAAAGAAAGAAAGGGCAACCTGGAAATGAATATTCTTACCGGCAGAAACTGATCTGTTCTAAATTCAAAATCATCAACAGGTAAAGAAGAGTTAAGGAATACTGAGAATATATGGGGTTATTAGAACACAATATAAATCTAAAACATATGCAGTAAAACAATCAAAAACTACATTTTAAACTATCTCATAATTTAAAGTTCCCAAGATAAGTAACAATTTAAAAGTGTGAAAATTCTTCCAATGAAGTATTTTTAAATTTTTTAAAGGATATTTAACTTCAAAGTTGTAGCTGTTTCAATACGAACCTAAAACAAAGTTTATCATTAATCATTCTAGCATGACTAAAAATCATTAATATCAAACAAAAAACTTTTACTCCAAATCACTTTCTTTACTCTTTTATTAATGTAAGTCATAGAGTATAAGAAGCTCCATAGTTGACCACCTCAATTTGACCTAATTTTCACAGACCAGACACGCATCACATGTGTCAGTACAGTAGGCCTAGTTCCTTATGTTGACCACCTCCCTATGTGGACTAGTTTGTTACAATTCCTTGGGTGGTCAACTTAAAGAAGTTCTACTGTATATAAATAGTCAGATATAAAAGGACAGTTTCCTTAGTTTGCTATAAGGAATAAAATGAAAGGATAAAGCAGTAATTTATTTCTACTCTTCTCAGTTTCCCATAATTTACTAAGAAGCCTTTAATCTAGTAGGTCCTTCCAGGAAGAAAAATCACTTGTCATAAGGTATGTGTAGAGCATGGGAGTGAGGAAAAAATAGCATGTAGATGATTTCTAAGAAAAAGAGAAAGTGGAGAGACAGGAAAACAGTGGGATTGGGCAAGCAGGAAGATGTGCAAGTGAATGGTGCAGCAGACAAGGAGAAAGAAGGAGACAAAGAAGAGCACAGACTCCCATCTGTAACCTAATGACAGGAAATCCTTGATAACCATAAAAAAAAAACAACCTTGATTTTTATACAAATTTTCATACAAATTTCTAAAACACATTTGTTTCATCCAAAAATATCCACTGATTATTACAGAAAAGTCACTACTTGAAAAGTTTCCCCATCTATGACCCTCACACTCAGTATAGACAGTAAATCCCAAAGTTTACTAAATATAGGAAGGTTTATATAAACTCCCAACTTCCCAAACCTTATTTTTTATGTTTATCAGCATGTTGTCTTACCAAATCATAGAATCACTTTCTTTCTTGTTTTACCTCTGCATTATTCAGCTCAATTTGCAGACTTACAGTTTCCACATTAAGTAACATAAACCCAAGGCATAACTAAGTTCTATGTTCTAGTCTGTAAAATAACATTTTATCTAAAATTTTTATTTCCTGTCTAACAGTTGTTACTTTCTTAGATGGCACATTTTCCATACCTGTTTACTTTCATTGCCATTCTCAGAAAGAAAAACTCTTTTTTCAGAAAGAATGAACTTTAAACATTTATACAAGTTTATGAGGTCTTGAGATGCTGATTAGGGATTTGTGCCAAATGTTAAGTACTTTACTGCCAAATGCAAAGATTCCAAGACCCTGAAGTGCAAGTGTTTTTTCACCTGCCTTTTCCTTTTATTTATTGTCTCTAAAGGCAACATGACCATTTCAGATCTTTAACTGGATTTAACAAATTGCCTGATTATATAATACGGGCAAAACACTGTGCCAAGTGTTCTCCTACAAAATGACCTCAGAAGAAGACTGCTTACTCATGTATTTGATCAAAAATATACAAGGAGGAACTATTACCAGGCACTGTGTTAGGTGTCGCAGAAGAAGCTAAGTAAACCTAGTCCTTACCCCAGGACTTTATAATGAGGAAGAGGGGTCAATATTAAATATCTGCTAACAAAAATGGCTAACATGAAAATGTCCCATGCAGGACATGAACTAACCATCTTTAAATTCCAAGCATTTGGTACAGAACGAATTTATAACAAGCATTTATATTTATTATTTAATTCAGAGACAGCAGGACATGAAAGCCTCTCAAAAAAGAACGAGAAATCAAACTGCCAGCACTCTAATCCTTAATTTTCTCCTGAGATTCCTCCATGTAAGGACCACTTATTCTAAACACTCAACATAGCCAAAGCATCTATGCAGGCAAGTATATAAAACAAAAGACACTTAAATGAAATTACATGTATCTTCCTTCCTAACAAAGGAAAGTCATCGTAGCATTATGTGGAGAGAAAAATGTGAAATGAGGGCAGCGCAGGTGGCTCAAAGGGATAGAGAGCAGGCCCCATATGCCACAGGTTGCAGATTCAAACCCAGTCCCAGCCAAAAACAGCAAAAAAAAAAAAAAAAAAAAATATATATATATATATGAAATGAATTTGGATGACCTGCCTGCATTCCAGTTTAACTGTAAGAACAGAAAGTCAGATCATAAAGGGGAAAAAATCACACAAATGAAATTAAGAACAAAACTGGTTCTTCCTGGCCTTTAAAAGAAATAGGAGATACTTACTACAAGCTGACAGAATGAATTTGGTAGCAATTTATAAGCAATGAGAGAGAAAAATCAAAACTTGAATTACAGAATGAAAAGTTGGGGAATGTGCTGGAAGATAAGTAGAAGAAAGTCTAATACATTCCTAGGATACTAGTAGTTTAAGAAATACTTGCTTAGTGGTGCCTGTGGCTCAGCAAGTAGGGCGCCAGTCCCAATACTTAGGGTGGCGGGTTCAAACCCAGCCCCGGACGAACTTCAAAAAAACAATAAAAATAGCTGGGTGTTGTGGCAGGCGCCTGTAGTCCCAGCTACTTGGGAGGCTGAGGCGGAAGAATCGCCTAAGCCCAGGAGTTGGAGGTTGCTGTGAGCTGTGTGACGCTACGGCACTCTACTGAGGGCGATAAAATGAGACTCTGTCTCTACCAAAAAGAAGGAAGGAAGGAAGGAAGGAAGGGAAGGAAGGGAAGGAAGGAAGGAAGGAAGGGAAGGAAGGGAAGGAAGGAAGAGAAGGAAGGAAGGAAGGGAGGGAGGGAGGGTGGGAGGGAGGGAGGGAGGGAGGGAGGAAGGAAGGAAGGAAGGAAGGAAGGAAGGAAGGAAGAATATCTGCTTAAATAAACGCAGAGAAAGAAACAAAAAAACCTCCCTTAGCAAGACTCTAAACGTAACTTTTCATAGAGTAACTCCAGATCTTCTGAAGAGAAGTAAACCCTTAAGTATTCAGAAGTGGATCCAGACCATGAATTCAGCCTGACAGTCTACTCTAGCTTCAGATGAAATCACAGAAATTCCCAAAAAGATAACAGGCTAATTCCATAAATAGAACAAATGCCATCAAGACACCATGAACACTGGAAGGATCCCCCAAAGCGTAAGAGCAACAGAGAAATAAACAAGAAGAAACCACAGGTCAGTATATTTCCAAAGAATACTGTAACCAGACACTTCTGTGCAGGTGTCACTATGAGTGTGCCTTGGGATAATTAGAAGGACTTGGACTAGCCTAATGCCTGATCACGTCTACATCCTGGCCATCGCAGTGAAGGCAGTCTATATGCTAAAGCAGTGAGCATGGCACTGGAGCCAGAAAGAAATGGAATGCCTCCAGGACTTAAGGCCACCAAAAAAATGTAAGACAGTCATGAAATAAAATCTGCTAAAGAGAAATAAAACAATGACTTCATAATTTAATTATTTTTAAAGACATCCTCATTCTTGAATTTTCTCTTATCCCTACCTCCTAATCTACCCAATAAACATTTCCTGAACTTCACTCCCTGCCAGGCATAAGAGATACTAATGTAAATAATATTATCCTATACTATCTTATACATTGGTTATTACTACTACATATTAACTAGGGTAATTTTTCTTTTCTCTATTACACAATAAAATCAAGATCTCTTAATAAACAATCTGATATATTTCTTGTGAAATATATATATAAATAAATTCCTTAGAAAAACAAAAACTTACCCTCAATTTATTCATCTCCTTTTAAGACAATAATTCTCAGGATCATTTTCATAGGTAGTGAACACCAGACATATCAATTACAAACCCAAAACTGACTACAGGAAATTGACTAGACTAAGTTTTCCTTTCTTACTGGTTTTAGATTTGCCTAGTATTTTCATGTCTTAAACACATACTATTTTATATTTCCTTTGAAAACTATATTAAGTGAATGTAACTGAACTCAGAATTCATTCTGGCATCTTTCAAAACACAGAACAGACAGAATTTAAAACTTTTAATAGTGTTTTTGAAATACAAAGGATAGAAAGATAGAAAAATTAAAAACTGTGACATTGGCAAACAAAAGGCACAAGAGTGAAAAGATAGAATTCCAATGACATTGTGATACACCGCCCAGATCCCAGCTGTACCTCCCATAGTTCACACAGCATTTGCTAGTCTTATTCATGCCACTGAAAGTTCCTTACTAAACCCCACTAAGTAACTTTTCATTTTACACAATTTAATGAAGTCATACACTGCATAATGATCTTTCATTATGCAGATGATACATGCAATGGTAGTCTCTTAAGATTATAATGGAGCTAAAAGATTTCTATTGCATAGTGGCATCATAGCCCTTGTAATGTTGTGTGTTACATTACTAAGGTATCTGTGATGATGCTGGAATAAACTAATCCACTGTACTGCTCATACAACTGCATGCAGGACACAATACTTGGTAATAAACAAGTATGTTACTGGCTTACATTTTTACTATACTGTTTTATCATTATTCCAGAACGTACTCCTCTGCTTATCAAGAAAACAAAGTGGGGGAGGGGGGTCAGGTAAGTCTCTAGGAGGTATCCCAGCAGACAGCATTACTGTCACAAATGGCAGCTCTCTGTTATTACCCCTGACCTGGCAGTGGAACAAGATGGAGAGGTGGGGGAAAGTAAATACTCATGATCCTGACCCTGTATAGGCTTAGGCTGTGTGTATTTATGTCTTAGTTTTAACAAAAATTTTAAAAAGCAAAAAATTAAAAATAAAGAAAGCTTATAGAATGATATAAAGAAAAAAATACTTTTGAACAGTTGAACAATGTGTTAAGCATTATCACAAAAGAGTTAAGATTTTAAAATTTTGTAATTTTAGAAAATAAAAAGTTATAGTCAGAGTAAATTTTATTAAAGAAAAAAAATTTATAAATTTAGTGTAGCCTAAATGTACAGTAATGTTCTATTCACTCACCATTCACTCACCTAAGAGCAACTTCCAGTCCTCCAAGCTTTGTTTGTGGAAAAACGTCCCATAGAAATTTATCATTTTTTTTAATCTTTATTTATACACACATATACGTATTTTTGTTTTTTACAAATTGGGACATTGAGACAAGCATTTTTTACCTTTTACACAATACTTTTACTATACTGTTTCTGTTTACTATGTTTAGACAAACAACTACCACTGAGTTACAACTGCCTACGTATTCAGCACAGAGCATGATGTTCAGGTGTGTGGCCCAGGAGCAGCAGGCTGTACCACATCACCTAAGCGTGTATTCAGCTATACCATCTCAGTTGGTGTGAGTAAACTCTGCGATGTTCACACAAGGAACTCGGCTAAGGATGTATTTTTCAGAACCTATCCCTGCAATTAAGTGATACATGACTGTATTTCTACATAGATAGTCGACCTCCTCATGAATGGATGGCAATTTCTTTTGCTTCACAGATAATCACATGTACTCTCTCAAACTATTGACCTCCTGGTTATACCACAGTTTACACCTTATGCAGGCTCTCTCAAAAGTGAAAGAGTGTACTAATGCTAATTTTACAGAAGCTTACTACTTGTTTTACTGAAGGTTGCATGGATAATCTAAGCAAAACTTTTTTTTTTTTTTGAGATAGAGTCTCACTATGTCATCCTCAGTAGAGGGTCGTGGCATCACAGCTCACAGCAACCTCAAACTCTTGAGTTTAAGCAAGTCTCTTGCCTAAGCCTCCCAAGTAGCTGGGACTACACGCTCCCGCCATAACGCCCGGCTGTTTTTTTTTTTCCTTCTTCTTTTTGTTGCAGTTGTCATTGTTGTTTTAGCTGGCTTGAGCTAGGTTCGAACCCACCAGCCTTAGTGTATGCGGCTGGTGCAGTAATCACTGTGCTACAGGTGCTGAGCCCAAAACTTTTAAAAATGTATTTCAAATTTCTGAAATTTGAAGATATAACTAGTTCAGAATCTTTCAAAATTTAAAGAAGCCCAGTATATAAACAAAGTATTCTGGTTAAAGAATCATCTGTAGTACTGGAAAAAGAAGGTTCCTTTCTCCAAAAATTTAGTGATTCTAGTTTAGAATATGGGAATAGTATTCTCACATCTAAAACTTACCATAATTACTGTCTGCTATAACATGTTATAAGAAGGCAACACACACATTTAAGTAAACTTGGTAAATAACAGAGACAGCCTTGCAGACCACTAAGAAAATTAGATATTCTTCCATTATCAGTGAAACATTGCTGTCTTTATGACAGCAAATGAAAATTAAAAATTGGAAGCTTAGTGGGGAAAGGAACAGCAGAGAGAGGGAAGGAGCGAGGGGGGTGGGGTCTTGGTGTGTGCCACCCCTTTTGGGGGCAAAACACGATTGTGAGAGGGACTTCACCTAACAAATGCAATCAGTGTAACCTGATTTCTTGTGCCCCCCTCAATGAATCCCCAACAATAAAAAAAAAAAATTGTAAGCTTACTTCACAATATATTCCAAAATAAATTCCACAAAGAATGAAGAACCAAGGGTGAAAAAAAAGGATTTCTTAAAACAGAAATAAAAATTATAAAAAAATTTAATCTATACTGAAATTAAAAACCTCTCCTTAATACACAATAGAATGGTATGCAAAAGACATAGAGGAACCCAAAATGAATTTGTAAGGTTTGATTTCTTAAATAAAATATTTGAAATATTTATGTGAAAAAAAAATCTTAAAAAGAAAATATAGAAAACCAGGTGATGAGCAGAGAGGACTTAGTATTTTAGTCTCTGAATTTTTCTCTTTCCTTGGCAAAATTCTTAACTTTTAAAGAGTTAACAATTAAAAGCTGTTTCTACTATCATTGCCAGTCTCCTTATAAAAACAAAAGGAAAAGGAAACCATATGGACAACTGTAGTTGCCCAGGAACAAATCTTGAAATCTATCCCAACTCCCTAATGACAGTACTCAAACAAGCGAGTGCAGACTCTGAAAGCCAGACAGGATTCAGATCCATCAGAATATCTATGCTTATAAGAGAGGGGAAACAGTGCAGCAACTGGAGGAAGCAACTTCTCCTGTTAGTTTAGGACTCCAAAAATTTCATAGTATCGAACACCATTGGGTAGAGTACACCTCACTACCTTTGATAGCTATGTGACAATTTAACATTACTGTTTGATCTGGAGAAATACAACACAGAGTGACATTTTTGGGTTTAAAATATTGTTATCTTTTCCTCAGTGTTTAGCAATTTGACCTAGTGTGATACATACATATATACACCATGTGTATGTTTGTATGACTGTCTATAAATAAAAACTCATGTCTGTACATATACGTACATGTTTATGTGTGTTTACACACTATTGTATGTATATTTATGTTTGTAAAAAGTTCTCTTCTGCAAAGAGAGGGAAGGGGGGAGTCTCGGTGTGTGACACGCCTTTTGGGGACAAGACAAAATTATAAGAGGGACTATACCTAACAAAGGAAATCAGTATAACCTGGTTTCTTGCACCCTCAATGAATCCCCAAGAGTTAAAAAAAAAAATTCTCATAGGGTAGTGCCTGTGGCTCAGTGAGTAAGGCACTGGCCCTATATACCGAGGGTGGCAAGTTCAAACTCGGCCCTCGCCAAACTGCAACAAAAAAATAGCCAGGCATTGTGGCAGGCGCCTGTAGTCCCAGATACTTGGGAGACTGAAGCAAGAGAATTGCCTAAGCCCAAGAGCTAGAGGTTGCTGTGCTGTGACGCCATGGCACTCTACCGAGGGTGACAAAGTGAGACTCTATCTCTAAAAAAAAAAAAAAGTTCTCTTCCGACAGTTCATTAGACAAGACTTCTCATAGGCTGTAATTAAATCTATTACTTATATATTATTAATTTTAAATTAACATGGTGCCTTACTAATACTGTCTTCTTAAAATTTATTACTAATTAATGGTAACAGGATAAAACAAATGAAAAAGATATCAGTATGAGATGCAGCTGCCAAAAGATATAAAGAAAAAGGGCAAAGCTGAACCAAAAGCAGAATTTTCTAAAAGCAGATTATGTGGGTATTAATGTATCAGTCATCTTGAACAGTCACAACACAATTGTACATTTTTACAGGTTCTGACCAGTCCAATAGTAAAGAGGCCTACATGAATATTCAGCCCAGTATTTTCCAAACTTATCTGGGCATGAAACTTTTTCTCTCCAATAACATTTGTTGATACCTGATAAAAATAATGTTCTGCTTTTGAAAGCCCAGACAAAATAACTCATTTTTCTCTTTTCTTCTCCAACAGACTTATAATAAAATAGATTGTAAGTTGTTTCTCTATTTCCCATAGAAATCTTAACTGCAATTTAATCCTTTTGTAAACATAATGCTAAATCTTTAATGTCCTCTCTGATAACTTTGATAGAAGAACAAATAATATTACCTACTAGGAAAATAAAAACCTTAAATCTTATGTTTTATTCTAAAGCTATAACAAAAGTAAATTAATATCAGAAAATAGTAATTTTAGAAGCAGCTAGGTTATACTAATAAAGTTCTAAAAACAAACATAATAAAATGGTGTCCCCTGTGACATTCCACACTTATACTATTTAATAATTACAGAATGATTATTTAGAACAAATTCTCAATTGTTTACACAAAGTAGATAATACTTAAGCAGAAAATTCAAGATCAATTCTATTTGCCTTTGAGATGTACCATGTTCCTACAACAAATATACCTTTCTAATTATGTTTTTTCTTCAGTGAACACAAGTAGTTTATTATCACATAAGTAAAAAAAGACAAAATTGCAGTCCAAGCCTTTGCTGAAAGGTAAAGAAGGGAAATGAGATGGGTTCAAATGACCCAAAAGAGGGTATAGGGGACACTGAGACATGTTTAGATGAGGTCTTAGCACATTTTGGGGGATTTCGGGGATCATTTAATTTTATCTAAAACAATTTGAAAATCAGCAAAAGAAAACTGGATTCACTTTTTAAATAAAAAATGAAATGCTACCATCAAAGCTAAGTCCAAGACAAAGAAAGTGCACATAAGTCACTAATATATACACTCGTGCATACAATAAAACGGTAGGGACGGAATAAAGAAACAATTTTATACATTTTCACAATTTCAAACTTCTTAAAATCATAGGCCTATAAAATTACTGTTAAAATAACTGACCTATATAGTAAACCTACTGCTTTTAAGTGGGGAAAAAAAAGCAACAAAGAGGCCTCACAACAAGTTTTCAGTAACACAAAATCAAAAATGTTGTGTGAGAAAAACTCCTAAAAGAAACAACTCCAAAGACCTAAAAAAAAATTAAAATGGGTGAGGGGAGAGGACAGGAGGGAGGGGGACTGGTGTGCTCCCACATAATGGGCACAATGTAAGGGTATATGGCACACCTGGGGGTGGGGGCACAAATACAACTTGGACTCTATCTAACAACTACGAACAACGTAACCTAATTGTACCCTCGTATTAATCTGAAATTTAAAAAAAAATGAGGCACAAAGAATCATGCTATGTCAGTGACAAAGTCTATCCTGAATAAGAAAAATGAATATGTAAAATTAAAAGACTTAAAAAAAAAGCCTTCTTTCTTCTAAGAAATGATAAATTATTTTAGAATAGTAAAGTTTGATTAAAGTTCTTTTTCCAACAGCTAGTAAGAAGGAAGGCAAACAAAAATCAAAAGGCGATGTTCTACCCTCAAATCAAACTGCTCATCAAACTACACCACAATAAAAGGCCATAAACATTCTAAATAAAAATATAAACCATTTGCAAATGTGAAAGTTAGCATAGATAAACTTTACAAGAAAATTATTTTAAGACATTAAAGGAGCATACCACTAAATCTTGGTCTTGAAGCAAGTTACAAATTGCCTCATATAGCATGGGTCTCAAGTCAGACTTGAATTTCACGGAAATCCACTGACCAATGAGCCAAATCACCCTGCGTCGCAGTGGCTTATACCTAGACAGGAAAAAATCATGAAATTAGAATGTTCAGTATTTTAAGAAGTCTATTTCATTTAGCATATGTCATCATTTAAATCTAAAATACAGTAAGAAATGCAATCTGTATTTTTTATATAAGAGTTTAAAAGCTTCTTCTAAATATTCTATGGTACAAAATATTAACAATAAAGATCTAATCTAAATAAACGAATTCTTAAACAGATATGCTATAACCTCGATTCTTTTGCATTCAAGAACTGTTAACAAAGATAGGTATATAAAAACCAAGTGTATTCCTGTTTCTCAAGTAACTACAAATAGTGCTAATGCTCCAAATCCTAAAGCTGGAGAAGTCCAAAAAATTAGTCATAAAGAAGCTCGTGTATTCAATTTTCTACTTCAGTTTTGTTAATACCATAAAGACTATTTTCAGAAATTTAAATATTCATATAAATTTACTGATTTCAGCTAAGCCCAATTACATTCTGTGACTCAGAATACAAAAATAATCATATATGTACATATCCATATTTGTAAAAAGTTTTTAACTAGGTATAGTGGTATGTGCCTGTAGTCCTAGTTACTTGGGAGGCTGAGGCAAGGGGTTCGTTTCAGCCCAGGGGTCGAGGGTGCAGTGAGTTATAACTGTACCATGGCACTCCAGCCTGGTGACAGAGAAAGACCCCATCTCAACAACAACAATAAAAAAACCAAAAACTATTCTATTGCTATAAATATTTATTCTGGATATAAATGGAACAAGCTAACAAATATACATGTTTTCTCAGAAAATACAATCTTCAAAGATGGCTAATCAAGCACATTAAAAACGATTGCTCATTAAAGTTATAAGACCATGTACATAAGTACTCTCTGCCCCCTAAAAGTTTATAACATGCACAAAAGACTTAAAAATGCAAAGTACAGAGAGGCAGAGGGAGGGAAGGAGTGAGGGGGGTAGGGTCTTGGTGAGTGCCACACCTTTTGGGGGCAAAACATGATTGTAAGAGGGACTTTACCTAACAAATGCAATCAGTGTAGCCTGGTTTCTTGTACCCTCAATGAATCCCCAACAATAATAAAAAACAAAAAATGCAAAGTAGTATGCCAGGGTTTCAGAAAAGGAAGAGTGGACAAAGAGATGAAATTTCAACAGGTCTTTAACATAAACAGTATTTAGGCAAAAAGTGAAAACAAAGCCATTTCGAAGAATTGGAACTATTTAAGTCAAATTACGGAGGTAGAAGTAATAAGACTCATGTAGAGTGAAGTAAAGAAATCACAGAACCATTGATTTTTGGACTGAGACCTTGGGGATTACCACATTTGACTTTCTGTTCCAGATACAGAGAAAGAAGCTGACTCAGAGAGGTCAAATTTCAAGTTCACAGTCACTTCTAAACAGAGTTAAAATTAGGTATCAGTTTGTTCCTTAAAGTGTGGTGCCTGAACCAGCAGCATCATTCATTATTGTGGGATTGAGACAGAGTTGCATGATCTGACCCAGACCTACTAAATCAGAACCTCAATTTTAACAAGATTACTAGGCGATTCATCTAACATTAAAAACTGAGAAATCCTAGACTAAATGAGCTCTGTCTAGGACAAATATAATGTAAGCCAAATATTTAATATTAAATTTCTTAATGCTTACATTAAAGTAAGTAAAAATAAATTGGTGAGATTTTAATAATATTTTTATTTCAGTATATCCAAAATATTATCATTTCAAGTTATAATCAATACATATTTTACAAGGCTTCAGTTTTTAAAAGTAAATTAATTTAAGTTGAAAAGTAAATTCCTTGGTTGCACTAAGCACATTTCAAGTGTTTGACAGCCACATGTAGGGAGCTTCTATAATGGTTAATGAAGGTTTTTAACTAAATAGACTTTAGGGTTTAAGGATAATTAAACTGCATATTTGTCTCCCCAGTGAAAATCTTTGTCTCTATCAAGGGCTCACTAGCACCCTCGAACAAACGTAAGAGTCTATTTTATTCACTACTGACTCTATAGGACATTGCACATCCAAGTATTGAAAATATTTGTTGACTAGATAATTGGAGACATAAATAGCTACTAACTGGTTAAAATTACTTTCAAAGCATCTCCAGATCTACAATTCTGTGGCTCTAACTGTTTACAATATGAATTTGTACTATGAATTAGGCACCTCCATGAGAACCTAACATGTATGCAAATGCTTTTGCAAGGTGTCTCTACATCCTACTCTGCTCCCTCCCCCAGAGACTTGCAGTACGTTGTATGATCCCAAGACAGTCACCTTTCATGGATCTTATTTTGGTTAGGCGACTTCTGACACCAGGTGTCAGAATAGCTGAGTGTCTGTCTTCTCTTTGTAGACAGTTTCTTTCTGGAACTCACAGACCTCCACCTCCCTCATCTTTTCGTAAGGTCCTACATCTTTTCTCCTGCAAACTACCTTATACAATGTCAAATGCTACATAATAGCCAGCTGTTTTATTTATCTTTCAATTAGAAAATTCACAAGCCTTCTTTCTTTCTACACCAGACTTTACCTACTAAGTCATATTATGACATTTTTAAACTTATAAGCAATTTAATACCTTCTTTAATTCATTAGAAAATCAATAAGATAAAGTAAGTGTAAAATAAACACAAAATTTTATACTTGCCTATTGTGAATGACTTGTAATTCTGGAAGAAGTTGGTTTTTAAACCACTGATCAAAATCAACACTGTCGAACAACTCATAAGCAGCTAACCCAACAGCATTGTACACTGAGAAAAAAAATTTTTTAAAAATTAAAGATGGCAGATACTGGGCCATAATAGATGTAAGAAACAAAACCAAAGGGACTAGGTTAAAACATGTAAGATGTTAAGTGACATATATGATATATTAATCAGGGCAATTACTTAAATAGACATTTTAGAAATGTTACTTATTTCATTCCATTTTTTACCTAAATAAACCTTAGTACTTTCAAACAGAAATTAAATTCATTCTGAAATATTGAAGTCAAATTATTATTATAAAATAATACATGTCTCTAAATAGATATTTTATGATCTAGTCCCTGCTTATCTTTAGTTTCATGTTTCCCAATAACCCCTTAACTACTCTGTTCTAGATAAAACAAATGGTCACAATTCAAACTCTGAGTGTGCTTGTTCCTCTTAGCTTCAAGTCTTTCTATAATATATATGGCTCCATCCCCTGGAACCCTCTTCCCCCACACAGCTAATTCCTTCTTTTACTGTGTTCTCACATCACAATTCTTTCTTTCTTTCTTTTTCTTTTTTTGAGACAGAGCCTCAAGCTGTCACCCTGGATAGAGTGCCGTGGCATCACAGCTCACTGCAACCTCCAATTCCTGGGCTCAAGACCTTTTTTTTTTTTTTTTTTTTTGTAGAGACAGAGTCACTTTATCGCCCTCGGTAGAGTGCACAGCTCACAGCAACCTCCAGCTCTTGGGCTTAGGCGATTCTTTTGCCTCAGCCTCCTGAGTAGCTGGGACTACAGGCGCCCGCCACAACGCCCGGCTATTTTTCTGTTTTGCAATTGGGCCGAGGCTGGGTTTGAACCCGCCACCTTCAGTATATGGGACCAGCGCCCTACTTGATGAGCCACAGGTGCTGCCCAAACAGAGGTACCTATTTTTTTCTTTTTTTTAGCCGTGGCTGGCTTTGAACCCACCACCTCCGGCATATGGGGCCGGCACACTACTCGGTTGAGCCACAGGCACCACCCATAAAGTCTTTGTTTCCTTTGTGGTTTTTTTTTTTTTTTTTTTGCAATTCGGCCAAGGCTGGGTTTGAACCCACCACCTTTGGTATATGGGGCTGGCCTGGTGCCCTACTCGCTGAGCCACAGGTGCTGCCCGTAAAATGTATTCTGTTTTTTGTTTTTGTTTTTTTTTTGAGACAGAGTCTCACTTTGTTGCCCTCAGTTTGTTTGTTTTGAGCCAGAGTCTCACTTTGTCACCCTGGGTAGAGTGCCATGGCATCTTAGATCACATCAACCTAAAACTCTTGGGTTCAGGCTCTGTATAGTTGGAACTATAGGCTTTCTCCACAATACCTGGCTATTTTTTTTTTTAGAGATAGGGTCTCGCTCTTGCTCAGGCTGATCTCAAACTCCTGAGCTCAGGCAATTCACCTGCCTCAGCCTTCCAGAGTACTAGGATTACAGGCATAAGCCACCTCACCAGTCGCCATTATACTTCTTGAGGCGTCTTGCCATAAAGCACACTAACCTCCTCATTATTACTGCCTGCGTTAGCATTAACTATCCCATACAGTGTTAGAATTAACTTACTGAGTCACACCCTCCACCAAAGAGTTTCTATATTTTCACTACTCTTATATCTCAATTCTCCTAGCATAAAACCTGTCACAAATATTTGACCCTCTGCTATTGAAAAATACTTCTAAATCACTTAAGTTTAACATACCAGCATCTTTGATTAACAGTGCATTCATATCCTCCACATTCGTGGGTCCTAAAAGATAAGTATCAGTAAAAGCAAATAAAACTAGTTTTTAAAAATATATTTTTCATTTAAATACAAATTGTTAGTTTCCCAATTCAGTAAAGTACATTCTTTATGATATTAAATATGCATAGATAGAAAGGGAAAGTTTTATCATCACTACCATTAGAAAACATAAGTACAATATATAAAGCCACAAACAATATTATAAATCACTATCATATTTGGAAAATCTTATGACAAGCAATAGCCTAGAAAAATATATACCACAAAAATTTCTAACTATTGTTTCATAGCTTCACTATAAAGAAAATTCTTAAAAGAAAAAATAAAAGACTAATCACACAACAGAAAAAAAAAGAAGCAAAGAATAAGAAAAAGCAATTCACAAAGAAGCTCTAAATAGACAAAATAGACTTGTTTATGACAGTACACTAAATAAAGAATGACAATAAAATAAAAGTGCAAACAGAAGACTGACAGCCACTATGAAATATGAAAACATTAGGATAAAAAAATTGGCAGCCAGGTGGGTTCCCACGGCTCCTAGTTCCCTCTGCACAGTGGCCCCTGGACTCACCAGAACCTCTACCACTACCTCTCTTGATCACAGCACTCAGCAGAGCATGGTCTGGCCCATTTTCACAGATCCCCATCCTCCCAGACTAGAACCCCAGGCACAGGGGCGGAGAGGAGGCCGGCTGGGCCCCACCTCCACCCCTCATCCATTTATAAAGTACATTCTTTATCTTTTCCCTTAAAAATTTGGGGGGAGGGAAGCATGCATTATATACACAGCAAAATACAGTACTCCGCCAAAGGCTCTTATCTAAAAGCACTCCAGAAGTTTATCTTTATCTACAACAACCACTAATGCGGTGGTTCTCAACCTTCCTAATGCTGCGACCCTTTAATAAAGTTCCTCATGTTGTGGTGATCCCCAACTATAAAATTATTTTCATTGCTACTTCATAACTGTAATTTTGCTACTGTTATAAATCATAATGTAAATAGCTGATATGCAGGATGTATTTAGGCGACCCCTGTGAGAGGGTTGTTCGACCCCCAACAGGGTCACAACCCACAGGTTGAGAACCACTGCACTAATGAAATAACTGTTTCACTGTCCTTGAAACTCAAATTCAGGATCATCTCTGATAACTTTCCCTTGACCAGCATAATTCAATAAATTGGTAAAAGCCAACAAATAGTTACTGGGTATGCCAGGCAGGGTAAGTAAAGTATGAACAAAATGGATGTTATTAATGCCCCTTACAACTTAAAGTCTAGCAGAAAAGTAAGAAATCATTAGCAATCTTAATTAATGTTAAGTAATTAATTACTTGTATACAAAGTACAGTAATCAAGTGCCAAAAATTTACTTCATCATTCTTTTAAATCCATCACCTTCTTTTCGTTCCCACTGTCACCATTTTAACAAAAGCTAACACATTGTTTTCGCCATTTCTCACTACTTCTCACAACATGCTCTAGACAGTTTCCCCAAGGAATATGACTGCTGTTTCACTTGTGCTACTATGTTTATGACAACAAAATTTAACTATCATTTTCTAAACTGTAACTCAAGATCTAATTAAAATGCCTTTCCTTCAGGAAAGAATACACTCTTTCCAAACTCATATCCATTATATGTCCTGGAAAATAGAGCACTTTACATAGTGGACACTTGAGAGTACTTAAACTAAACAATAATTAAATCAATAAATCAGAGGATCACAAAATATATCCTACCTTGAAGTGTCTGCATCATTTCTAGAAGTACAGGAGTAAGAGTCTGATTATATTCATGGAATATATCTATAAACAGTACTTCAGTGCATGGCTGGGAGGGGAAAACAAATTTCTTATTAAAAGAAATGATATACTGTACCTACAGTATATTTATTCTACAATAAAGCAAAGAATACTCATACTTAAAATCCTAAAACTTTGAAAATGTTTCCAGTTTTTTATTTTCTGTAACAAATGCAATGGAAAATAAAATCAATAATTTAATTTATAAAGTTTATTTCCTTATTTCAAAAACTTAAATCTATAGACAGCATATGATTTATATTTTTAAGTTAATCACACTAGAAATTTAAAAGAACACTCTGTAGCCATATCCATAGTTTAGTACTAGAAATAACTATCCAATATTTAATATGTTAAAAATTATATATTTTCTTAGCAATGACATAATAAGCACCAATACCAATTCATGAATTCACCATTTAAAGTAATATTTCTCTTAACAACCACAAATAGTACAGATATCAGAGGTAGCTACCTTTAAAAAAAAATGATTTGCTTTGGTTCTTAAAAGTATTGAATCACCAAATGATTCATAATATAAAGGAATAAAGACACTGTTACATTTTATTTATTATTATTTTTATTTTTTCAGACAGAGTCTCCAGCTGTCACCCTGGATAGAGTGCCATGGCGTCACAGCTCACAGCAACCTCAAATTCTTGGGCTCAAGCGAGTCTCTTGCCTCTGCCTCCCAAGTAGCTGAGACTACAGGTGCCCGCCACAACGCACAGCCATTTTTTGGTTGCAGCCATCATTGTTGTTTGGCGGGCTGGGCTGGATTCGAACCGGCCAGCTCAGGTGTACGTAGCTGGTGTCTTAGCCGCTTGAGCCACAGGTGTGGAGCCGGCTATTACATTTTAAAAGAAATAAGGGGCGGTGCCTGTGGCTCAGCAAGTAGGGCGCTGGCCCCATATACCGAAGGTGGCAGGTTCAAACTTGCCCTCCGCCCAACTGCAAAACAGAAAAATAGCTGGGCGTTGTGGCGGGCGCCTGTAGTTCCAGCTACCGGGGGTGGGGGTGGGGGGTTAGGCAAGAGAATCACCTAAAACCAGGAGCTGGAGGTTGCTGTGAGCAGTGTGACACCACGGCACTCTACCGAGGGCAATAAAGTGAGACTCTGTCTTTACCAAAAAAAAAAAGAAGAAGAAGAAATCTTGTATGACAGACACAAGGTCTGACAATTAAGTTCACAAACTCATTCTAGAAAAAGTGCCACATAAAGTTGTCATACTAGGTCTGACAATTAAGTTTGTGAACTTGCCACTATGTGCTCACCTTGGCAGCACCGTATAAACAACTTAGTAAGATAGCACAACCTTGGTGTTTCAGTGTTTCACAAATGTGTTTGTGTCAACACGTAGCAGTGTCTTTCTGATAGTGTTCATTATTGTTGCGTGTTGTTGTGTGCTGTACAACAACAGCTCCGATGGTCATCCCAGAAAAAGAGTTCTAAAATTGCTTTGAAGGGTGGCCTAGGTGCTGGCATCGGTGCATAGCTTCTTAAGGGCAACATTTCAAAGGTGACCGTAGCAATATTCAGCAACAGTGTGCAGTACTTTTGCTGGGATGAGTTTATGGACTTAACCAGCAGACCTTCATGTACATACAGAAATATGTACAAATGATGTCACCTCAGATATTTGCTTCAAAATAATACAAATTGAAGGGGTGGGCAAGACTACATGAAACTAGACTAGTCATAAATTAATAACTGATTCAGAGGTATCCAGTCTTTTTCCTTCTCTGCCACGTATTGGAAGAATAAGAGTTATCTTGGGCCACACATTAAATACACAAACATTAATGAAAGCTGCTTAACACAAAAAGGTTCATGTATACTTTTCATGATATCCACCACCACAGACAGACAAAAAAGTCTTCACAAAATCAGCAAGTGGCCCATGGGCCACAGGTTGGATACCCCTGAACTAAATTATCAAGAATGGCTAACCATATTATTGTCTCCTATTTCTTAACATGCTTGAATTTCTCCATAAGAGGAAGTTTTAAAACTTAAATTTTTTAAGGTTTTAAAATCACAAATAATTTATCTGATTTACAACCACAAGCTTATGAATTTAAAATCATTAAGATACATTTTTAGAAAACCAATAGAAAATAATGTAAATTATGTAAGTTTTAACAAAAGAACAGCTCAAAGACCACATTTGGTAAATCATCCCTAAAAGTCAAATGTTTGCCATATTAATAAATGTGTTTTAAAAGCATCCTATAATTGAAAGCAATGATCTGGTCTCTGAGACTCACACTAGATAGTAACAGAAATAATGTATCAGAAGAAGCTCTATTAATGAAATATTAAGGAGGGGGAAAAAACACTTCAGCTAAGAACAGCAGCTTTTATTTTCACATACATTTTCCATTGTGCACTGACAATTATTCCCTAAGCAATCCAACTAAAATGAAGAAAAATTCAACTTGTAAACCAAATTAAACTCAAATTAACAAAAAGAATTTACATACTTTCCTCTCAAATATAGTTTCTTATAATTATAAAAGTTTCCTATTTGGCTGACTTAATGTTCAAAATCTTTAATAATGTCATTATCACCTAAGAGCTTTAAAAATGTTTCTCTTTCCCATCAATTATTTTTTCAATTAATACTTACCCTTAAACTGTATTTCCAAGAATCTCCTCCTGTTTCTTCTACCGCTGCAATTAAAAATATGCAATAATGATATTTTCAAAACCTCAGTTTGAAAAACAAAGATTTGAACAGTATCAGTATACTATTTCTGAATTGTTTTAAACCTAACACTAAAATCAAATCACTGGGAACACAGGTTTTATATGTTACAGATCATACTTGTGCATCTCACAGTTACCTATAAACTGCTTGATACATAAGCATTCTCATTTCCATTAAAAATTCTCTGTTCAGGAAAACCCAAAGAGTATATCATTTCCAGATATTTGATATCACCTGATATAATATTACTACCATCCTGAAAATCATTTCAATACAGCAATCATGTTTCACAAGTTAAAATGACTAGTCACACTTTCTAAAAATTTCTTGCATTTAGGACTTTTAAACATCAAAAGATTCAATGTTACTTTTAAACATTAAATACTGTAGGATTTTTAAACACTGAAAAATTCAATGCTTCATGTTACAGTATTATATATACTATATAAAGAAAGCAAATTGAAACATAAGATTTTATAGAGGAAAAAGCAAAACAAAGCAATACACAGGGTTGTACAATGCCATATTTTCTAAATGAACTAAAATTACATTTGCAAGGTAATCTAAAAGTTAAGAAAGATCTCTTTCTGGATAAAATTCTGCATATTAAAGAAAATCATTATTTGCTTGTCATTTTTATCTAATAGATAACAAAGAAAGAATAAGTTAATTTCTGTTGTTTTTGCTTAAGGAGAATAGTAAAAGCATGCTACTGGTTGTAGAGAATAAGTTAATTTAAAAAAACTAAAATTCCAAATCAAAACTGTATTAAAATATAATATTATTATACCTATTAATTATATAGATTATCTATTGCTAGAAAGGGGAGGAAAGCCCTGTTAAAAATGAAAAATTAATTCTTACTAAAGCCTTCTGGATCTTCTTCCCACATTGTCAGTTCTTCTTCAGTTAATAGAAAATAATGAGAGACTAATCTTCTACATATTTCTGTCAAAGTGGGATATGTAAAGAATGCCATCTTAATCTTATGGGCTTCAAGAGTTTCAGGGCTGCTATCTAGAAAAATAAAATTTTCAAGTTAACTATACAGGCAAACATTCTATCTAAATGGATTATGTCACTTAAATTAAAAATACAATCTCAGGGGAAAAGATACATTTGTGTAAAATTAATTCTCATTTGTATTATAAACATATCTCCAAGACACTCTTTCCTTTATTTATACTCACATATGTTCTGACTCTATCTTATCACTATAGCTTGTTAGTACCAGTTTATATTACCACAGCATTTTGAAGGGACTAACAAACAGGCCTTTCTTTCTCTCCTATGAGACTTCTTTTTTTTTTTGTAGAGACAGAGTCTCACTTTATCAGCCTCGGTAGAGTGCCATGGCGTCACACAGCTCACAGCAACCTCCAACTCCTGGGCTTAGGCAATTCCCTTGCCTCAGCCTCTCGAGTAGCTGGGACTACAGGCGCCCACCACAATGCCTGGCTATTTTTCTGTTTTGCAGTTTGGTCGAGGCTGGGTTTGAACCCGCCACCTTCGGTATATGGGGCCGGCGCCCTACTCGCTGAGCCACAGGCGCCACCCTCCTATGAGACTTCTTCATTCATCTTGGCACATGTGCATATGAATGAATTCTAAATAATATAATAAACAATTTAACCTGCCTAAAAGCAACCGTCTCTTGATATAAAGTCAAACAGAGCTTGCAATTGTTCGAATAAATACAGCCTACAAATGAGGGGCAGTGATTACTGTACCCAATTCTTAAAGTCTCTAAGCTTCAACCAATTTATTATATAATAAAAACAGCTTACTAGATGCACTATTAAAGCTGGTCTGAATATATTAAAGATTATAATCCTCATCACTATTTCATTCCTAGCAATACCTTCTCAGACTAAAATAAATAAATTTTAAAAAATGAAAAAAACACCAATTACTTTGTAATTAGATTAAAATAAAAGAAAATTACCAATAAAGCATTACCTTCAAAATTTTTGGATGGCTTATAAGCATAATTTTTCACAATCATCTTAATAAGATTCATGCACTGGACAATGAACCGTTCAAAGGTAACGCCTTCACCAATTTCTGTAAAAACATAGCTTACAGAAAATTCCAGTGATCTCTGAATCAGAGGTGTAAATGAAAAGGGATGCTGATCCAAGAAGTCCAATAGCTACAAAGAAAAGATTAAAACATATTTTCCCAAAATTCATATTGGAATAGAACTGCTTCAATTGTAACTTTACTAATCAACATTTAGCAAGTTTTCAACTTTGGTGGGCAGTACAGGTGTGGTTTTACATGCACTATAATGCTTCCTGGGGTACATCATATAATATGGATTACATAAAACTATTATCTCATAATAAAAGCTTTCTACTATTTCCAGTACAGGGACCAAAACAGAGCCACTTCATACTTAAGTTTGATAACAATGGGTAACAATGATATAAAAAGTATATAACAGCTAGGCCTTTTAAAAAGTAATAAAAGGAAAGAAAAAAATTATCCTGCCTTTCCTGCATGAACTATATTTTGATGTATTAAATAGTTGATAAGGGACTCAGTGCCTAGAGCACAGTGGTTATGGTGCCAGCCACATGC
The DNA here is from genome assembly GCA_963573935.1 of Arctocebus calabarensis. Taxonomy (NCBI): domain Eukaryota; kingdom Metazoa; phylum Chordata; class Mammalia; order Primates; family Lorisidae; genus Arctocebus; species Arctocebus calabarensis. The sequence goes on along the minus strand of CAUYON010006514.1, from coordinate 21,209 downwards.
ACCCAGGCTGGCGGGTTCGAATACGGCCCGGGCCAGCTAAGCAACAATGACAACAGCAACAAAAACAAAAATAGCCAGCTGTTGTGGTGGGCGCCTGTAGTCCCAGGTACTTGGGAGGCTGAGGCAAAAGAATCACTTAAACCCAAGAGTTTGAGGTTGCTGTGAGCTGTGATACCACAGCACTCTACCACAAGCTACATAATAAGACTCTGTCTCAAAAAAAAAAAACCAAACAAATAGTTGATAAGGGAGACTTCTTTATAGAAGATTTTCTGCTAAAAAATGCAAAAGTAATAATAAAATTAGAATGCCATAATTTTTTATATCCCTCATCAATAAGGGATGTAGGCAATCATCAATGGTTATTAAAATCAAAAGGGGAAACCTACTGAGGAACCTTGATCGCTCACTCATCAATCTTAACTGTGCAAAAAGAAACAACTGGACACTGTGTGCCTCCTATGTCATGTAGTATTAAACACATAGTACTCATATAGAGTTTTGTTGTTGTTTTGTTTTTTAAGGCAGAGTTTGGCTCTAATGCCCACCTGGGCTAGAGTATAGTGGTATTATCACAGCTCACAGCAATCTCAAACTCTTGGGCTCAAATGATCTTCTTGCCTCAGCCTCCCAAGTAGCTGGGACTACAGGCGCCCACAACCTTCACCCAGATAATTTTTCTATTATTGTGAGAAAGGTCTCTCAAACTCCTCTTCTCAAGCAATCCTTCCAGCTTGGCATCCCAGAGTGCTAGGTAAATTACAGGTGTGAGCCACCATGCCCACTTCATACAGTATTCTTGCCAACCCTACCCTACTTTCACAAAAAAGGCTGAATGTGATGAGATAAACTACAGGTTTATAAGAAATATGGGAGGAATACAGATACAAAGGAACATGTTAACTAACAAGTGAAGGGGAAAGGAACACATAAATTCATAAATAAAATCCAAAACACGAAATGACCTGTCATCTCAACAAATAAATGGCAAGGGAAAAAAAAACGAATGGAAATGGAACTGACAGCATTTTCATCCTGATTCAAACAAAACGACTATAAAAAATTTAGGAGACAATCAGAGAAATAAAAAATATGACTAGTTATTTAAATGATGCCTGAAAGTCACCACTATTTTTTAAAAGTAATCTTTGTGTTTATTATCATGTTTTAAAAACAATCCTACTGCTAAATTTAAGACACACACTCAAATATTCACAAATAATACTATATATTATTGTTTTAAAATAACTAGCAAGGGTGGGAGGGAAAGAAAACACACAGATAAAACCGGATTGACCATGACCTATGTTGACAATAGTTGAAGCTAAGTGATGACATCATGGAGACTCAAAATTACTCAATTCTATTTGGAGGAATGTTTGAAATATTCCAATTTTAAAAGCCTTAATAAAGTCTTAGAGATCATAAATATAAATTTCATAAATGAAATTAATTCCAATTTCTTCTGAAAAGAAGAATTAATTACAGATACCATTTATCCTTATCATTATCTTGTGTAAGGAAATTTATGTTCTCTTTATAGGAAGGCTAAAAAATTACATTTATATGTACTTTAGAATGTACATAATAATTAAATTTGTATACTTATATATCATAAGTATATATATCTTTTACTCTGATGTAAAAGATAAATCAATTCTAATATCAGATAAGTTAATTTATCTAAAGCTCATTAGTCTTGAACACCCTGGAGAGAAGAGAACTAAAAGAAAGAACTGAAAAATCAAGTTGCTCAATAACCAATGTATCTTCTAATACAGGCCTTCTAAATAATGTCTTAAATATTATTCATGTAATTGCCATTGTAAGTTGGTAGCAGAGATGCAGGCACGTGTCAGTGATATACCCCACACATCTCCATTGACTGACTATATGATCTTGTTTTACCTTGCTTTGTGTTTTTTTAACTGAAAAGATAAGAGTCAATTTCATCCTAGATCTTAGAAGATTAGGGCTTTTGCTGATGAGGCTATTTAGCACCTGAGAAAAAAAGGCAACTGAAACTAAATGTAACAACTACCTAAACACAAAACCAAAAGCAACTCATTTCTGCTCTTTTTCTCCCCTTCTGGGGAACAGACAATCCCAAACCTATAATTGGAACTTCAATAAAAAAGAGAAAATAGATTACAGAGTTAAATATTCCTAGTTATCTTCAAGTATCTATTTTAGTGCAAATAGTACCCAACGTAGGTCTTCCTAATTGCTATAGCCTAATTCTTTGTGTTTTTCCAATCCTCCAAGCCCAACATTTCATAAAATCATTGATTCATGCATTCCCTAGCACAGTGTAGTCCTATTTTTCCATTCAGTATGTGTTTGATATTGATGACAATGGCCTGAGAGTCAATCTTAATATCCTGACATTCTGATATTAATCTGCCTGCTACATTCAATCTACCTCCAGCTGAACTGTATTGCTATTTTCAGCTCTTGCTTTCTCCAGTGGTTCTAAGACTAATGAGTTTCAGAGAAATCAACTTCTCTGATATTGGGATTGATTCGTTTTTCACATCAAAGTGACCTATAGACTAGGATACATGGTCTATTGGTAATGTAATTATTATATGCATTCTAAAGTATATTCTAAAAGAATTTTTTGGCTTTCCTCTAAAGAAGACACAAGTTTCCCTACACTAAAGTAAAAATATATGTTTACACAAATATCATATTTGATTTTAAATTTGAGTATACGTATTTTATTTGAGAAAACATACTTAAAACAAAAAAAAAACCTTACCACTTTAGTAAAAAGGATGATGGTCTTTTCCAGTCTATCTCTACACATATAATCCGTACCTATATTTCTACCTGTTAAAAATACATTTCAAATATTAGTGCAAGTTGATGATATTGTATAAATTCACAACCAATACAACACCAAAACTTTAACAAAAATAAAATTGCCAGTTATAGTCTTGGGTATTTTGTACTATGAATTCACTGTTAAGAACCAATTTCAATGTGATCCTGATGCCACATCGCATAAAATTAATCCTAAGACATAAACTGAACCTATTTTAAAGTAAAAGGGTAGCAATATCAGCAATGCACCATAAACCATATTTTTAAAAACAGTCATAACTGAAATGTGTTTCAAGCAACAAAAATGTGTAAAAACAAAGCCCTCAAAGAGTAATTTGCTCATCATCACTCTTCATATACAATCTGACAAATTTCTTCTAATAATTTCTCTGACGCAAATTTATTTATTTATTTATTTATTTATTTATTTATTTATTTTTGAGACAGAGTCTCACTCAGTCACCCTGGGGTTACATGCCATGGCGTCATAGCTCACAGCAACCTCAAACTCTAGGGCTCAAGCAATCTCTTGCCTCAAGTAGCTAAAGAGTAGAACACAGGCACGGCCACAACGCCGAGCTAGTTTTTCCATTTTTTAGTAGAGATGGGGGGGGGTCTCACTTTTGCTCAGGCTGGTCTTGAACTCCTGACATCAGGGTGAGTGCCAGGATTATAAGTGTGACACCACTGCACCTAGACTCTGACATAAATTTTTTGTACATTCAGAATAATGTACATTCAGCCCATCAACTACTTTGTTCTCTAATCATACTCTTCCTATTCCATTAGTTCATTTATCTCATTTTCCTCTCCTGAAAAGACTTTCTTCTTCTATCCCCACGAGGAAGACCAGAGAAAAGTGACCAATTTTAGAAAAATTACATGACATAAGCTGTCTTCTTTATCCTTGCATATGTAATGCCCAGGACAGTTCTAAATTGAAAATGACTGACATAAAACAATCAGCAACTCCCTAAAATTGGGTAGACCAAGATACCCTCTCAGGGTAGGAAAATTTTACAAAGAGGTAGCCAAAATGCAGAGAACATTTTATAAATAAAGGTATGTTCGGCTGCAATTTCCCATTTTACCCACGTATGGTGACTTTAGGGACACTCTGTGCATGTGTATATACAGAGGCCATGTGCACGAGTGCATGTCCTAAACAAAGGTGCTTACAATCATAAGGAAGCGAAGATAATAAACAGACCACAAGGAAAAAAAACACAAATGTAAATGTAAACTCTTTTGTGTGTGGTAGTGGATTACAAAAGGATCCTAAAGATAAGCCAGTAGAGGTTAATAAATAGAGGTTTACAAAATCAAACTGCCACTTGGAAAATTCATCTCAATGATAAGTAAAATGCAGTAAAAGAGAGTCTCCAGGAAGTCTAAATGGCACTGGGCACATAGACTACACGTAATATTTGTTTGTTAAATGTATGACTGTTACAAATGTCTGTCTGGAAAATGAAAGCTGCAGGAATGTACAAAAAACAGGGTTTTTAAAAAAGTTTCCTCCATTCTCAACATAAAATAGGTAATAGTATTCCCCCCTTATCTACAGTTTCACTTTCTATAATTTAAGTTACCTGGAGTCAACTGTAGTCTGAAAATATTAAATTGAAAATTCCAGAAATAATTCATAAATTTTAAATTGCACACCATTCTGAGTAGCAAGTTGGAATCTCACACCATCCCACTCCGCCCCACCTGAGATGTGAATTCTCCCTTTGTCCTGCATACCCACACTGCGTATGCTACCTGGTCATTGATCAAAAAACTTCAGTACACAGGGTTCAGCAGTATCTGCAGTTTGAAGCATCCACTGGAGGGTCCTGGATGGAAGCCCCCTAGGATAGGGGAGAACTACTGTATATGAAGAAAAGGCTATGCTTCCAATTTAACTCAGAAAGTTAATTATCAAGATACTAATTTTGGCAACATACAAGATCTTTCAGCTTTTAAGAGTTCACACAAGGGGCTTGGGCAAAACACGTTCTAGAGATTTCAAAGTGCAGAGCAGGATGGCACCCATAGCTTAGTGAGTAGGGTGCCAGCCACATACACCAAGGCTGGCAGGATCCAACGCAGCCCGAGCCTGCTAAACAACGACAGCTACAATAAAAAAATAGCTGGGCGTTATGGAGGGCGCCTGTAGTCCCAAATACTTGGGAGGCTGAGGCATGAGAATCACTTAAGCCCAAGAATTTGAGGTTGCTGTGAGATGTGACGCCACAGCACTCTACCTAGGGTGACATAGTGAGACTCTGTCTCAAAAATAAATAAATAAAAAGTGCAGAGAAGAAACTATGAATAATGAATGATTCATTAATCCTTATTAATCCTCGCTATTAATGAATAATAAAGATGTTAATAAAAAGTCTACAGTAAAAATAACTATAATGAAGTACTTACTGCATTCCAGAAACTGTTTTAAACGTTCAAATATTCCATGTAAGAAGCCCTAGAAAAGAACATATTTTTTTTTGAAAAGAACATATTTTGGAGTGTCTCAATTTATTCAGCTATAAACATTTACATTGTACTTTTATCTAAAACACTAACGCACATCTATCACATTGTTTTTAAAAAATCACCTGGAGAAAAATAAGTTAAAATCAGATAAAGTTAAAAACAATTCACTGCAAGTCCTCCACAGAAAAATAACTATAGTATTTCAACTCTTCAATACCTCATTTCTGTTACATAAGTCACTTTGAAATTTAAAAAATTCTATATTAAGCATTGTTTCACTAAACACTCTTCTATTCTCCTTCCCCTGCTTAACTGTTCCTCACAGGCCTTTAGAACCTCTTGGAATATTGTTTGTCTATTTACTATCAGGCTCCTCCCACAGGACCATAATAAGCTCCTTGAAAGTCAGAACTTCGCTTTTTCTACTGCTCTATCACAGAATCCACTAACAGCATTTGACAATGACAAATAAATAAATGGTACTAATTCTTTACATGACAGAGTCTTAACCTTAATTAGGCACATTAATCCTCAGAGACCAGGGGAGACAAGCAGTACCTTCAACCAGTTAATCTAATGGACCCTTATTTTTAAAAACATATTTTAGGATATGTTACAAATAATTTATAGAAGTCATTACAAATGAATAATGAAAAATATTGAAATATTTAAAAATAATTTAAACATAACACATTTCTTTGTGTCAATAAATGTTAGGATATAAACATAATAAAAGATGTTTTATCTATTTTAGCAAATGGGATGTCCTTTTGGATGGCCTGGGTTTGTCACAATAGAAAGAATGATGAAGGGCTTCCTGAGGAACGACTAACTCTAAAATGCCATATTGCCTCTTTGTCCATAGACATACAGAGAGTGCCAAAAAATTTATACATATTTGAAGAAAAGGAACTGTATTAGGTTTACTCCATATATACCAATAACAAAAGATGAATGTAAGTCACGTTGAACACCTCTCATAATTGCAGAAGTCAAATGTAACTTGAGTATTAAGATTAAATATAGTAGGTAATAGTATTTTACTATATAATCAATTTATATTTATTTTACTTATATAATCAATTTTACCATCATCATTAGAGTCTAGAGTACTGCTCTCAGTCTCTCTAAGAGCATCTATTCTCTGATTCATCAAAAAATTAGGAAACATCGCTCTTTGTTAATTTTCTTTCTTCTCTTTGTTATTTCAGGGAGGAAATAAAGAACTCTGAATTCTTAACCGTATTAAATGAAAGCCAGAGGTAGAGTAAAATGATATGTCTTTTATACCTTTTGAAATGATACAATACAGGGGAGAACACAATAAGAAAACTATAGTATGACAATTTCACTATTGTATCACCCTTTTGGTAATCCTATCATTCTTTTATTTCCATACCATTTCTATCTCCTTAATCATAGCTGGTAGTATATGGTGATGAAAAGTAACAATATAATTCCTAAAATGATGAAACAGCTAAAGGTTTCAATATGGAAAAAATAAGATCACTAAAATCCCTATGGGGATTTTTTCCATATTGAAACCTTTAGCTGTTTCATCATTTAAAAAAATATATATATTTCATCATTTATAAATATGATATATATTTCATCATTTCAATGATATATATTTCATCATTTATAAATATATATATATATCAAATTTTTTAAAAATCCAATGGTTTCATATAGTAAGATACAAGGAATTTTATTCTATTTTCTTTAAATAAAATTACTGTATTAGTCAGCCTTCTCCAAAGAAAGTAGAAATTACAAAGGCCATCAATCTTACTAAGCTCATCAAGAGTATCAGAAATTTATAAAGTAACTGACAGCTAATTAATCTCTAGTCCAAATAAACTAAACAATTTGTTTTACTGTATTTTGCCTGTATAATGTACTTTTTGCCCAAATTGTTGAGAGAAAATAAGGATGCATGAGTAGTACTAATTCCCTATCTATATAAATGTTTTTAATTCTTTTATTTATGCTTATGCATTGAAAGTGTAACTCTAGAAAGCCATAACGGTATCTGTATGCAAAATAATACCCTGGAACATGGCGATCACATCCCTCTTACAGGCCACTCCTCCACAAGGCAGGCACTGCAGCTGCTGGAGTCTCCAGCCTAACAGGTGACAGCACCATCTTAGAAGCAGGCAAACTGCTGACAGCAACATGAGTTAGCTTCAGGACCTCAGGGAAAGGAGGGCAGGGCTGGCCCTGAGTAGAAGCCAGGAGCAAGTCCAGGTGGTAGATGAGAGTATAGTCCGGACAACCAAATGCCCATCTCCAATAAATGTCCTCTCATTCTCTCATTTCCTTCCTCCCCACATCTGTTAATGGGAACATGGCCACAGTTGCTCCACTAAGAACCCCAACAGGCTTATCTCCTGGGAAGCTGATGTGAGGGGTTAGGGCCAGCCCTGCCAACCCCAGGTTTCTGACAGTAGATCCCCCTTTCCAGGCTGCATCATCTCTGGCACAGCTGGCTCCTCTCTGAGGCCCAAGGGACACAATGCTGAGGAGGAAGATCCCTGAACAGGGAACCGGAAGACCAGGATTCTGAGACCCAGTTTTACTAGTAGCACACTGTTGTGACCTTGGGCCTCAGTCCCCATGATGTTTCTGTCTGCAGGGGTACCTGGCAACAAAGCACAAAAACCTCAGGGGTACGTGAGTCCACAGATTGTAATTTTGAGTCTATGATTTGTCTGAATCTCCATGGTGTTGAGTTGGTATAATTTCCCAAACTTGCCAGTAGCAAGAACCGCCCAGGTTACTTGTTAATGGAATAGATATCCACACCTTTCTCCTGGAAAGCTGATTCAGTGTACTTGGGTGTGGTTCAGGAAACTCATTTTAACCAGCAGCACTCCAGGTGATTTGCAGGATTGGCAAGTTTGGGAAGACTGATATGATTCATTCTGACATTAATGAGTGTCCATAGTCTGCATGATTCAAGGAGGTCATGGTCTAGTCCCTGAACAGCAATGTGAATACAGACACTTCACTAGGACATCACAGAGAAGGCTTCCTCCTCATCATGGTGTCTCAGGAGTCTCAGAATGGGGCCAACTACGCAAGAGACGAGGAAGCCTGGAAAAAGGCAAGAATCTAGTATCAGGAGACAGGTGCAGGCAAGACTGGTCTTAGCCCCTCACACTAGCTTCCCAGTAAATTAGTCCACTGGGGTTCTCAGCAGAGTGGCTATGACTTTTTCCCACTGACGGACATGAGCAGTAGTAGGAAATGAGAAGATGTTGGGATTAAGGTGGGCTGGAGAGGGCAGCTGAGGGAGGTTGGACACTCAGGCCATCCCCACCACTCTCACCTATAACCTGGGCTCACTCCTGACTTCTCTGCAGCAGATGGCTTCACGCCTCACACTTCTTGAGAGGTGCCACTGAGCAGCCACTTCCACCCCCATTTGCTGAAATTTGAGCCCAAAACATGGGTGTACATTATACACGAGAGCACATTTATGCATTACACAATATAAAAAAAAACTCCAATTAAAATAACCATTAAATAGTAACTCATGCAGCACATTAATTAGGTGTGGAGTTCATTGAAAAATCATTACCTCCCCTAATCCTCACAACATTCAGTGAGGTAGGTACTATCATTTCTTCTATATATTACAAAAAAAGGAAACTGAGTAGTGAAGAGGATAAAGAACATGCGACCACAGAAAAAGGCCAACTCAAGATTGAAATCCACAGCATAGAATCTCACCAGTGTTCTATATTATTGCTTCTTCAGTATCTTTTAAGTTCTGTGTTACTTTCAAGAACTTTATATTATTTGAAAGGTTGTTCTTAATTTGTTAAAATTGTATCCTCTTTCCGATTGGTCAATATATCCTAACTACTACAATAAAACATTTATATCTGAGTCAAGGTTGACATATAATTTCTATATACAAAAGACTCAAGGGAAAGCCAAAAGCTCACAAAACATTGATTATATCCACTGAAAACCACCATTCTACCTTACAGAAATGTAATTCAAATCAATTAATTTTCATTGAAAAAATAATAAACATATTTTAGTTAACATAATTTTATGATACTCGAGTAACATCACATGTAATTACTGAGGCTTTTGACATTGCTTTTACCATAACATATAGTCATTCATTCAAAAAGTAACTACAGAGCATTTATTGTACAGAAAAGACTATACTAAGCTCTGGCATGAACAATAAATGAAACAAAGTTTGTGCCGTCATGGAATTGACATTCTACTAAGAGAATTATAGGAAATTATACAACTAATTTCCGGAAAACCTTTTCTGGCAGTAGGGTAATTAAATTTATCAGTATTAAAACTGAAGTTGATTTTTCATATATTTTCTGACAATTTGGTAATATGTATCAATATTGCAAATGTACACGTGCTTAAACCTAACATTCCTATTTCTAAGAATTTATCCTAGAGAGATCATTAGAAAAATACACGATATCAGTACACAAATGTTCATTCCAATATCTTTTCCCAACAATTAAAAACAGAAAACAACCTACACATCCATCAATAAGTTGAATAGGAAATTATAAGAATCCTATACTGATTTATATTTTTTTAAAAAATCAGTCCATATGGTAATCATATGGATGTATCATATAATCACTTAAAAATATGTAATGAAACAATATAACTGATATAGGAAAACATCCATTGTATTCTGTGGGTGGTTTTTTTTTAAAGGTAAGGAGATAGCATGGAAATATGATCCCATTTATGAAGAATCAAGAAGAGAGAGTCTATCTGGAAAAACATGCATAAGATGTCTTATAAAATTTAACTAGCACTATCTCTGGATAGTAAGATTGTTAATGACTTTCTGAAGTCATTTCATGGAAATGTCTCCTTTTCTATCTTTTTTAAATTTTTAAAAAATAAGCATATAGACTTCTATAATCTCTTTTAACAACAAAATCACCATTTCAATCAAAATTAGATATGCTAATTATCCTAACCTGATCACTTTACATGTATTTAAACATTACTACATAAGGAACCCCCATAAATATGTACAATTACTATGTCAGTTAAAGATTTTTTTCAAGGGCCAGGTGCAGTGGGTCATGCCTGTAATCCTAGCACTCTGGGAGGCTGAGGTCGGGGGGACTGCCTGAGCTCAAGAGTTCGAGACCAACTTGAACAAAAGTGAGACCCTATCTCTAGAAATAGTCAGGTGTTGTGGTGGGCACCTGTAATCCCAGCTACTTGGGAGGCCAAGGCAAGAGGATCACTTGAACCCAAGAGTTTGAGGATGCTGTAAGCTATAATGCCTTGGTACTCTACCCTGGGCCACCAGAGAGAGACTTTGTCTCAGAAAAAAAAATTTTTTTTTCAAATCTTATCAATATACAAGTATACTAAATATTTTTCAAAAAAAGAAAGAAAAAATGGCTCTCTGGTCAAATATAGTACCCTAGATTCCATTAGATGTATTTTTCCTCAACTTCTGTGCATCCTGAAAGGCAATCAGAGAAAGAAATGTTCTGGATGAGAACTCACTGTGAAAACTAATAAAGATCTGAATAAGGATACTAAAATTCCTTTTTATGGGAAAAACGTGCAAGCATATATTTTTGCAAAAAAAAAAAAATAGATGGCTATATACAAACAATAAATATATATCACAACTTATGATAGGCTTAGCAACAGGATTTTTTCCTCTTATACATTCATTTTTAATTGAGTGCAAAAAATGTATTAATATTATAATCAGAGGAAATAAATATATTCACTTTACATAAGAATAAGCAAATAAAATTATCAAGAATACAAATAACTATAATTCACCTGATAATGTCATAATAGCATTCAAATTAAGAGGTGATTATTTTAAAATTCAAATAGACAGAAGGCTGAGGAAAGAGAATAACTTGAAACCAGGAATTTGAGATCAGCCTGGGTAATAAAGCGAGGCCCCATCTCTAACATACAAAGATAAGTTGTCCAGGAGCAGTGGCAAGTGCATATAATCCCAGCTACTAGGGGGGCTAAGGTAGGAGGATCCCGAGACCAGGAGATCAAGACTAGCCTCAATAATACAGCATAACTCCACCTCTTCAAAAAAAAAAAATTAAAATTAACATTTTCAATGTACTATTGGATGTTAAGAATATCCTGGGCCTACTTCTTCTCCTTCATACAACAGCCACTTTGATGTAGTAAAAACAGACCACAAATCTAAAAGTACATTATGACATACATAGAATGATCAAATGAGATGGTCACTTAATAAAGAAACTTTTAAATTAACACCCAAAAAGAAAATGCTATTAAATATTTAGGAAAATACCAAACACTTTCCCAAAGTCAAAAACAAATTGACTATCTATCACTTACCATCACCTCCATATTCTTATGAGGTTCCACAAATCCATTTACAGTTAACTTACGCAGCACTGGAAAATAAAAGCAAGCTTTACTTGCACTGCATTTTCTTTATATTTTATCCAACTAAAATCCCAATCATAATAAAGAATCAGAATCAAAAAACTTAATCAAGCTTAAAGGATAATCTGGCTTAATCCTCTAATTTATTAATACATAAAGATAAACCCAGGTCATTTGGTTGGGTAGTTAGCAGGAAAAATGGAACTAAACCCCCATTTTTCTAACTCACAAAAGTAGTGCTCTACTCGATTATCATAACTATTCATGTTTCCAAAACTACATTGCAAGATTTAATTTATAAAACTGTTAGTCCTTAAACTTTAAGATGACTCGAGAAAGACCAAAAACTTCATTCAGTTTTAAGTTATATAATGGAAAAAGTATCTCTTAAAAGAGACAAAAAATTAACTTCTATTTCCAAATCTGAAGTAGACTAAAGAGCTCAATTTTAAGTATGACATTTTATGAGCAGCATCAACAAACTAGGTTACACAGAGACACAAACAGGATGACAGGTTTGAAGAGCTAGATTTAAATCCTGTTCCACTGCACACAGTTGTATTACTTTAGGCATCTTTTCTCAAACTCATTTTCCTTATCTATAAAATGTGGTTAATAAATCCTACTTTACTGAATTATTCAATGACCTGTGAAAACAGCATAATTTAGCAACAGTGACAACAGCATAAGTGACAGAATTTAAAGTAAATTCATTAAATAAGCACTGCTATCTATATTACTAAAGAATTATCCTTTAGGGCAGCGCCTGTGGCTCAGTGAGTAGGGCGTCGGCCCCATATACCAAGGGTGGTGGGTTCAAACCCAGCCCCAGCCAAAATGCAACAACAACAAAAAAATAGCCAGGCATTGTGGCGGGCACCTGTAGTCCCAGCTACTTGGGAGACTGAGGCAAGAAAATCACCTAAGCCCAAGAGCTGGAGGTTGCAGTGAGCTGTGACACCGTGGCACCTACTGAGGGCGACAAAGTAAGACTCTGCCTCTAAAAAAAAAAAAAGAATTAATCTTTAGATCAGTGATTCTCAACCTTCCTAATGCTGCGGCCCTATAATACAGTTCCTGTGGGTCTTTCGACCCACAAGTTAAGAACCACTGCTTTAGATGCTGTTCATGAGGAGAGGCCTAAAGGCCATGTATTAAAATTATGTTTAGAATGTAACAGTCTACAAGACCTCCAGTTTAATATAACCAATTATATATACAACTCAGAAGTTACTACATCATCACAGTAGGAAATAGAATTCAAACTGAATCCGCTATTCTGGATATAATCTTTTTCACCACAGAACCTTGGACCATATTACCATCTAGGAGGATCTTTTTTTCCTCTTTTCATCACCCAGTCAACATCTATTTATCCTTTATCATTTGAGCTCAAAGATCACTTTCTCAGGGAAGTTTTCTCTGAGAATAGTATCAAGTATCACAACATTATATGATCCCTGTATTATTCTACATATACTTGTGTGATCATTTTAGTATGTCTGTCTCCTCAGTGTCAAGTACTTACATATTTGTGCAATGAAATAATAAATGCATAAAACATACTAAATGCTCAAAAGTCTCAATTTGGATAGAGATTACACATAACAAAAATGCTAATCCTAAGTATTTCTTCATTTCAGGACAGAAATTCATAGCTGGACAGAAAAAGATTTTCCAAGGTAAGATGACTTTAAAAAGCTAATGTGTATCTATAACCTTGAGATGGATAGATATTGAAAAGCTTAAAGCAGAGTAAGCTAGGAAAAGCTACATCCTTTTTTTCAAGAGTTAGTCTTTGAAATCAATAAGGCAAGAAAATCCTACCAAAATCACTCTTGAAAACTTCTGAAATTAATCATTAAAAATACTACTATATACATAGTTTTGTATATATAAAAACTTACATCAGATTTTCTACTATAATTCTGAGTAACATTTACGTCCAAGGCCTTTTAATCTCTTCCTCAAGGATGTTGACAAACCATCTCCACTTCCCTGCACAATGCATTTTATTTGTTAAGAATCCTTTAAAATCATTTGCACATTTGTTCACAATAGTTACCAAAATGCATATGCACTTTAAGGTTCATGCATCCACTCTCTAGATAAAGTAAATGATGCATTAAGGTAATCCCAATAGGGTATGATGGGAGTCTAAGAATAAAAGAACTTACATGCTAAATAGACAAATGAAAAATGAGTTGTAGTTAGAGAGAAACAGAGGCTATCGGAGAATTGACATAGAAAGTTAAACAGCGCATTCTCACTTATAAATGGGAGCTAAATAATGTGTACACACAGACACAGTAGAATAACAAACACTGAAGACTGAAAAGGATGAAAGGGTGGATGGGGAGAAAGGGTGAAGAATTACTTAATGAGAACAAAGTGATCGTTACACCAAAGGCCCCTATCTACACACTATATCCATGTATCCCCAATTGTACAAAAAAATTTAAAAATTTGAATTAAAATTAAAAAATAAGGGGTGAGAGGTGGCTCACTCCTATAATCCTAGCCACTCTGGGATGCCAAGGTGGGAGAATCACTTAAGCTCAGGAGTTTGAGGCCAGCCTGAGCAAAAGCAAGACTCTACTACTGAAAATTGAAAAAAATCAGCGGTGCACGGTGGTGCATGCCTCTAGTCCCAGCTACTCAGGAGGCTAAGGCAGAAGGATCACTTGAACTCAGGAATTCGAAGTTGAAATGAACAATGATTATGCCATAGCACTCCAGCTGGGGCAACAGAGCAAGACTTTCTCAAAAAAAGAAAAAAATAAATCTAAAGAAAAGTTATTCTCACAAAAGAAAAAAAACAAATGACAAGGCTCAGCGCCCATAGCACAGTGGTTACAGCGCCAGCCACATACACCAAGGCTGGTGGGTTCAAATCCAGCCCAGGTGAGCTAAACAATAACAACTGCAAAAAAGAAAAATAGCCAGGCATTATGGTGTGCGCCTATAGTCCCAGCTACTCGAGAGGCTGAGGCAAGAGAATCACGTAAGCTCAAGAGTTACAGGTTGCTGTGAGTTGTGAAGCCACAGCATCCAGGGCAACATAATGAGATTCTGTCTCAAAAAAAAAAAAAAAAACACCACCATCACCATAAAAAGAAACAGAGGACAAATAAGCCATTATCTCTCAGGTAGAAATTAACCCTTTATTTTCCCAGTGCAACTAGAATCAGAAAATCCATCCAGAGGAACTGGTTACTGCTCTGAGGTACATTATTTCCAAAATGAACATTATCAACTGTAACAGTACCTTTCAACGACAGTAGAGTCCGTTCTAGGGCACTTAGAACTGCAGCTTCATTGCCAGAAGAAACCTGTTGCAGGAATGTGTCTGTATGGTGATTCCACAAAGAGCAGGCAAAAGTATAAATCCCAGAAGCTAACTACAAAGAAACAATAACAAATCTGTTCACATAAAGCAGTACGACAAAGCAATACATTTTTGGTTTCACAATTAAACAAACATTCTCAGTGAGAGTTGAAAATAGTCAAACAGTATTTAAAACTACTACAGCAATGTCTCAAACTTTTTTGGCCACAACACACCATAAATAGTGTACAGGGGCTGCTGCTCTAAACACATACACACTAGGACACAAACCCCTAAAATACTGATTTCTTAAAGCAATACTTAGTCAAATGCTTGCACTCCAGTCCGATATATTCTGTGTTTATTCTTTCCCCCCACTAATAGGCTGCACACTCAGGTTAAAAAACAATAATTTATGGACCGTCACTGAGAATATCAGATAAATCAATATCCTGAGATATAAAAAGGAAACAAAATCGCTGTGTTCTGTTCATTCCCATATGGTTTTTAGGTTATTTAAAATCAGGAAGATACAAACCACATGGCTTCTCAGGCTACTCTCCTAATGTATATTAGCATTTAAAAACTTAACTTACATTGAGAATGTACTTAACCTTTCCCTCCCACTTTGAGGGAGTTTGTTCCAGAGGTATCTTTAGTTTTTTCCAAAAAGTCTCAGAGCAATCTAACTGAGCCCACCAGGCCATGAACTTTTAATTAAAATTAGATAAAAGTATATATGACTAGTTATCATTAGCATATTTCATAATACTTTTTCTTATTCAAGATAAAAACATATTATTTGGACTGAATACTGCCCTTTTATGTAGGTTTGGCATTAGAACTAGTCAGATGTAATCCTGTTAAAATAATAATATTTCTATTAAAAAATCAAATTCCAGGCTCGGCACCTGTGGTTCAATGGGCTCAGGTGCCAGCCACGTACACCTGAGCTGGCGAGTTCGAATCCGGCCCGGGCCCGCCAAACAACAATGTCAGCTGCAACCAAAACAAAAAAATGGCCAGGCATTGTGGTGGGCGCCTGTAGTCCCAGCTACTTGGGAGGCAGAGGCAGGAGACTCGCTTGAGCCCAGGAATAGGAGGTTGCTGTGAGCTGTGATGCCACAGTACTCTATCCAGGGTTACAGCTTGAGGCTCTGTTTCCAAAAAAAAAAAAAAAAAAAATCAAATTCCATTTCCATTATTTCAATTCACTTTTTTTTTTTTCTCTTTGAGACAGAACCTCAAGCTATCGCCTTGGGTACAGTGCCGTGACATCACAGCTCACAGCAACCTCCAACTCCTTGCTTAAGCGATTCTCTTGCCTCAGCCTCCCAGGTCGCTGGACTACAGGCACCCGCCACAACACCCAGCTATTTTTCGGTTGGAGTTGTCGTTGTTTGGCGGGACCCAGCTGGATTGGAACCCGCCAGCTCTGTTGTACAGGACGGCACCTTAGCTGCTTGAGCTACAGGTACCGAGCCTTAAATTCACTATTTTTAATGGGTGTGTGCTGAGCTTACAGTATAGGAATACAGCTTCACAATAGTCTCCTGGCAACTTTGCACATACCTACATAGAAGAAATAGGAGAAAGCCGAATCTCTGCTGAGACTTAGCATAACATCTTTCGATTCTCTCGGGACACAAGAAGATAAAAGGCTTTTAAGAAACTGCTACTAAGGGCAGTGCCTGTGGCTCAGTGAGTAGGGTGCTGGCCCCATATACCAAGGGTGGCAGGTTCAAACCCAGCCCTGGTGGAACTGTAACAAAAAAAATCGCTGGGTGTTGTGGCGGGCGCCTGTGGTCCCAGCTACTCAGAAGGCTGAGGTAAGAGAATCACCTAAGCCCAGGAGGTGGAGGTTGCTGTGAGCTGTGTGACACCACGGCACTCTACTAAGGGCGATAAAGTTAGACTATGTCTCTACAAAAAAAAAAAAAAAGAAAGAAACTGCTACAAAAACATCTCCTACTTAACTTCTTCCTGTGTCAGGCTGCCATAAGACAGTTTCTCATCACCTCTGAGTTTTTCTGCCCTACTTCCCTTAAAATAGAGCTGCAAAATAGAAAACTAATTAGCCACGGTCTGTAATCAGTTTCTGAGCAATGGAGTGAGTATCTCACAGGTCACACTGGAGTATCCATTCCCTATTGTTTTGATGTCTTCTTTTGGGTATGTGAGACCAGTAGACCATAGCTGGTACCTTTGGCTAACTTCCTTTCTCTATCAAAGTTAAGTAATTGTCTGAATCTAAAAGTGGCTCACTGGCCTGGCACAGTGGCTCACACCTGTAATCCTAGCACTTGGGAGGCCAAGGTGGGTGGATTGCCTGAGTTCACGGTTTGGGGACCAGCCCAAACCAGAGCAAGACCTCATCTCTAAAAACAGCCAGGCATTGTGGCGGGTACCTATAATCCCAGCTACTCGGGAGACTGAGGCAAGAGTATCGGTGGAGCCCAAGAGTTGCTGTGAACTTGAGCTTGCTGTGAGCTATGATACTACAGCACTCTACCCAGGTTGACAAAGTGAGACTCTGCCTAAAAAGAAAAGATTATTTTTTTTCTTTTTCTGTTATTCACTTACATTCTTTCTTAAGATATCTTCAGGACAAAAAAGATATCTTCAGGATATAAGTTATTTTACAGACAACGATTAACATATGATAAACTGTATAGTATTAATAATAGTAGACTAGAATTTTTTTTTTTTGTAGAGACAGAGTCTCACTTTATTGCCCTCAGTAGAGTGCCGTGACGTCACACAGTTCACAGCAACCTCCAATTCCTAGGCAATTCTCTTGCCTCAGCCTCCCAAGTAGCAGGGACTACAGGCAACCCATCACAACACCCGGCTATTTTTCTGTTTTGCAGGTTGGCTGAGGCTGGGTTTGAACCCACCACCTTCGGTATATGGGGCCGGCGCCCTACTCAATGAGCCATAGGGGCCGCCCTAGACGAGAATTTTTAAGCCCTCCTTGTACTAAACATTATAGTGCTCCTCTGAGCACTTTATATCAACCTATTTAATCATCACAATCTAAAACATAAATATTGGCTCGGCGCCTGTGGCTCAACGGGCTAAGGCGCCAGCCACGTATACCTGAGCTGGCGGGTTCGAATCCAGCCCCCGGGCCCGCCAAACGACAATGATGGCTGCAACCAAAAAATGGCCAGGCGTTGTGGCGGGCCCCTATAGTCCCAGCTACTTGGGAGGTGGAGGCATGAGACTTGCTTGAGCCCAAGAATTGGAGGTTGCTGTGAGCTGTGATGCCACAGCACTCTATCCAGGGTGACAGCTTGAGCCTCTGTCTCAAAAAAATAAAAAATTAAAAAATAAATAAATAAATAAATAAATAAATAAAACATAAATATTATTATAATTCGTCTTTTACAACAAGAAAACTGAGTGAGGCATAAAAAGGTTAAGTAACTTGCCCAAGAATAAACAGCATGATTTAATAAGAAAAAGAAACAGGATTTGAAACCCAGGAAAGGTACTTAGAACCTGAGATAATACCCTCTGTGCTTTAATGCCTCTTAATATAGTAACTAACAACTCGATCATAGTAATTTAATATTAATAAAAGAAGGTGCAGATGATATCACCGGGACTCTAGGAAGTTGCACGTGGATATCAAACGTCTTTGACAATGGCCAAGAACAAATTAAGAGGGCAGAAGTCCAGGAATATATTTCACATAGCCAGCCAAAACAACTTTAAGTCTAAAAACAAAGCAAAACCAGTTACCACTAATCTTAAGAAGATAAATATTATACATGATGAAAAAGTTAACAGAGTAAATAAAGCTTTTGTAAATATACAAAAGGAACTTATACACTTCTCAAAAGGCCTTTCTCTTGAACCTGTGCCAAAAGAATTGATTCCTCAGCGGCATCATGAAAGTAAACCAGTTAATGTTGATGAAGCTACAAGATCAATGGCTCTGTTGTAATACAGTAGTGATGCATCTAATTCCCCAAGAAGATCAATAAATTAAACATTTTATACAAAAAAAATTAATAAAAGAGATGAGCATTTTATAATGAAATTCTGTGTAAACCTTCTGATATAAACTAAACAAAATATAAAATATTTTTAAGTAGGACAGTATCACATATGTTCAATATCAATAAAGTTATGTAATAATTCAATAATGGTAATATCTTTTCATGACTATAATATGTAAACTGTTTCTACACTCTCACCCAATTGAATACTATTATAAATGAGTGTTAAGGAATTGTTTGAAATAGAATCTCCTGTAACAAGTCCTTCAGGAAGTACCACCTCTATTATACATCACTCAACAGAAAAATGTGTCCTTTTGTTCTATTATTTGCATAGAGTATCCATGTAAGATATAGCTAATATAAACTGAATGTTTTTCTCAGATATATATACATATAGATAAGCAACAGATACCACATATATTTAATTTGGATCTGGTCTCTTTGACTAGTTGTTAAGAGCCATTGAAACTTTTATCTAATTCTCAATACTCCCCCACTACTACTGCATATCAGACTCAATTAAAATAAATAAGATGGTGATGGTTAACATTTGCTAGTTTTTCAATTAAAAGTATGATTAAGCTTGAAAAAAAAAGTTGACCAAATGGAACATGACACAAACTCAAGAAGAAAAACATTAAGGGAGAATTTACTACCCTACATCACCAATGTAATATTTTGAAATCATGTCCAATTCATTTTCAAAGTATTTAATAATGATGGTGGCAAAAGGGCAAAATTGTTTCAATGGTTATAATTTTATTTCTTTTTTTGAGACAGAGCCTCAAGCTGTCTCCCTGGTATCACAGCTCACGGCAACCTCAAACTCCTAGGCTCAAGAGATTCTCCTGCCTCTACCTCCCAAGTAGCTGAGATCAAAGGCGCCTGCCTCCATGCCCGGCTAATTTTTGGTTGCAGCCATCATTGTTGTTTAGCAGGCCCAGGCTAGATTTGAACCCTCCAGCTCAGGTATATGTGCCGAGCCTCAATGGTTGTAATTTTTTCAGGTACTATTTCTGTTACCAAGAGAAATTTTTTTATAGAATTTAACTATTTGTGTACACACAATGCCAATTATTGGACACATAATAAATATAAAATCTTCTCCATTCATCCCCAAAGAACAAAAAAAAAATCAAAAACATCTCTGAATACAATGCCAAAGATTCTTATGGTCATAAAATTGGATAAAAGGAAACATTTCATCATGATGGAATCAAAGTGTTTGAAATAAAATTCTACTTTGCTCCATAAAGTCATCCTCTTTTCCATTTATAATTTGACCATAAAATCATGTGTGGGAAAGTTCAGTATTGCAGATAATCAAAGGTCTTACCACCCATTCCACTCTATATAACTTTCAGCTGTGTTTGAAATGTTCAGCTCTACCTCTGACAAAAATAAGCAACCTGAGTTTATAGACACAGAAGGCAAACTTACATCTTGATCCATTAATTCCTCCCTCCTCTGGCCCTAAAAAGTAAAACTTAGTATGAAAAACCTACAGACTAACAACCCATATCAGAGAGAAAGAAGGAAAAAGAGAGAAAGGAATAGAAAAGAATGACAGCTCTAATAATGGCACTCTGACAAATGAGCAACCCTCAGGGGCAGAGGGAAACCAGAGGAGCGAAAAACAAGTGCCTTCATTGTGGTCAGACTGGCCACTTCAGAGAAGACTTCCCCCAGCAATACCACCAGCTGGGCAAGCCACCTGGCCCCTGTCCAGAATGCAAGGGTGACCCCTGGAGGGTGGCCTGTCCCCAGAGGCGAAGGCCTCCTGGCACAGTGACCCCATTGGAGCCCAAACTGGACTGAGAGTGCCCGGGGCATATTCTCATGGCTCCAGCTTGTGTCATCACCCCTCAAGAGCCCCAGGTTTGCCTTACAGTGGAGTACCAGGAGAAAAAACTTCTTTTGGACACTGGAGCAACCTTTTCTATACTTCTCTCTAATCCTGGTCTTTTATCTCCCAAGTCCATAACTATACAGGGGGTGTCTGGACAGCCGGTTACCAAATTTTTCGCCCAGCCTCTAAGCTGCAATTGGGAGGACTTGCTGTTCTCTCATGCCTCCCTAATCGTCCCTGAAAGTCCTGCACCCCGTTTGGGGAGGGACATACTAACTAAAACAGGAACTTTACCCTTCTG
>CAUYON010006513.1:0-17184 GCA_963573935.1 Arctocebus calabarensis | reverse complement strand
CTTTTTCAACAATTAGAACTTCATTTTTGCTAGTGTTTCTACTCCTATTATTTGGTTTCCCCCCCAATTTTATCCCATAAAGTTTTCTATTTGCTTGTTTTGGCTTGATGTATAGTGTTTTTGCCTTTCCTCTCTACTTGGTGGAGGTGGGATACTGTGTCCGAACAGGCTAGTAAAGAGCTGTTGACCTCAAGGGAACCACCCAACCTGGCACCCCCTGAGGCTGGGGGTTTTTAAGGTTGGGTCAAAGTACCCTACTGTACACCTTTATTTCTCCTGTCTCCCTCTTTCTGTGCCTCTCTTCTTTTTGTCAATATTCCCTTTTACCCATCCTCTCTCCTTTCTCTTTTTTATTTATTTTTCTTTCTTTTTTCCCTCCTTGCTCTTCAGTCTTCTCATCCTTCTGGTCCTGTAACAAAAGGACTCATTGAAACCCTAGTCCAGAGGCAGAGAAACTTAAAGAGCAGGAGGAAGTGAAAGGAAACTTAGGGCAAGGAAACAGATAAAAGAAATCACTCATGAGGAAGAATCAGCAGAAAACTCCTGGCATCATGAGAAGCCAGTCCAGAGTAACTTCCTCCCCCAAGGGACTGTGAGGTAGCTACTGCAAAGTTTTCCACCTATAAAGAAATGTTAGAAATGACAGAAAGAGAATTTAGAATGCAGATGATTAAAACAATGAAGGAAATGATGGAAACAATGAAGGAAACTGCTGATAAAGTGGAAAATAACAAAAAGGAAACCCAAAAATAGAATCAAATAAGAGATAAACAATATGAAGAATGTAGAAAGGATATAGCAGAGCTAAAGGAACTGAAGCAGTCAATTAGGGAACTTAAAAAATGCCATATCAACAACAGATTAGACCATGTAGAAGAAAGAATTTTGGAGGTAGAGGACAATGCTATTGAGATAACTCAGATAGTTAAAGAGGCAGAAAAGAAGAGAGAGAAAACAAAAGGTTCACTGACAGAATTATGGGACTTCATGAAGCATTCAAGCATATGAGTTATAGGTATCACAAAAGGGGAAGAAGAATGCCCCAGGGGAATGGAAGTCATACTAGAGAATATTATAAATGAAAATTTCCCAAATATCATCAAAGATTCTGACACACTCCTTTCAGAGGGATATCGGACCCCAGGTTGTCTCAACTCTAACAGAGCTTCTCTGAAACACATTCTGATGAACCTGTCCAAAGTCAATTTAAAAGAAAAGATTCTTTAAGCTGCCAGGAGTAAGCGCCAGTTGACCTACAGGGGCAAATCTATCAGGGTGACTACAGACTTCTGTAATGAAACTTTCCAAGCAACAAGACAATGGTCATCTACCTTTAATATACTTAAACAGAACAATTTCCAGCCCAGAATTCTATATCCTGCTAAGCTAAGCTTTCAGATTGACAGAGAAATCAAATC
Organism: Arctocebus calabarensis; assembly: GCA_963573935.1. Taxonomy (NCBI): domain Eukaryota; kingdom Metazoa; phylum Chordata; class Mammalia; order Primates; family Lorisidae; genus Arctocebus; species Arctocebus calabarensis. Next base: position 15,766 of record CAUYON010006513.1, on the reverse strand, counting down.
ATTTACTGATATACAAACATTGAGGAAATTCGCCAGAAGACCATCTCTACAGGAAATACTTCAACCTCTTCTACACATTCACCATCACAATGGATCAACAGCAAAGTAAGAACTCAGAAATTAAAGGACAGAACCTAATTTCCACACTGACGCAAAAGATAAAACTAAGCAATGGACTCTTACAAAATAAGATAAATAGAACACTACTACACTTAACAATTATTTGAATAAATGTTAGTGGCTTGAATTCCCCACTGAAGAGACATAAATTGGCTGACTGGATTAAAAAACACAAGCCATCCATTTGCTATCTGCAGGAAACACACCTAGTTTCAAAAGACAAATTAAAACTCTGAGTTAAGGGTTGGAAGACAATTTTCTAAGCAAATGGAATTCAGAAGAAAAGAGGAGTTGCCATCTTATTTTCAGGTACATGTGGATTTAAAGCAACTAAAGTCAAAAAAGACAAAGATGGTCGCTTTATATTGGTCAAGGGAAAAATACAACAAGAAGATGTTTCAATTCTAAATATTTATGCACCCAATTTAAATGCTCCCAGATTCTTAAAACAGACCTTACTCAAGCTACCAAAACCTGTGGGATACTACAAAAGCAGTTCTAAGAGGAAAATTTATCGCTTTAGTTGCCTACATTCAAAAAACAGAAAGAGAGCACATCAACAAACTCACAAGCCATATTATGGAATTGGAAAAAGAAGAATAATCTAAGCCTAAACCCAGCAGAAGAAAAAAAAATATCCAACATTAAATCAGAGATCAATGAAATTGAAAATAAAAGAATCATTCAGAATATTAATGAAAGAAGGAGTTGGTTTTTTTAAAAAATAAAGAAAATAGATAAACCTTTGGCCAGACTAACTAGAAATAGAAAAAGTAAAATCTCTAGTAACTTCAAACAGAAATGATAAAGGGGAAATTACAACTGATGCCACAGAGATACAAGAGATCATCTCTGAATACTACCAGAAACTTGACAATGTGAAGGAAATGGATCAATATTTGGAATCACACCCTCTCCCTAGACTTAGCCAGGAAGCAATAGAGCTCCTGAACAGACCAATTTCAAGCACTGAGATCAAAGACACAATAAAAAATCTTTCAACAAAAAAATGCCCTTGTCCGGATGGCTTCACACCAGAATTCTATCAAACCTTCAAGGAAGAGGTTATTCCCACACTGCAGAAATTATTCCAAAAAAGTGAAGAGGAAGGAATCTTCTCCAACACGTTCCATGAAGCAAACATCACCCTGATGCCAAAACCAGGAAAAGACCCAACTAAAAAGGAGAATTTCAGATCAATTTCACTCATGAATATAGATGCAAAAATTCTCAACAAATAGATTACAGCTATTTTTTAATCTATCTAGCCAATAGATTATAGCTTATCATCAAAAAGTCATACATCACGATCAAGTAGGTTTCATCCCAGGGATGCAAGGCTGGTTTAACATGCGCAAGTCCATAACCATTATCCACCGTATTAATAGGAGCAAAAACAAAGACCATAGGATCCTCTCAATAGATGCAGAAAAAGCATTTGACAAAATTCAGCATCCTTTTCTAATAAGAATACTGAAGAGTATAGGCATATATGACCCATTTCTAAAAGTGATCGAAGCTATCTATGACAAACCCACAGCTAATATTTTACTGAACGGAGTAAAACTGAAAGCTTTTCTTCTTAGAACTAGAACCAGACAAGGTTGTCCTCTGTCACCATTACTATTCAATATAGTGCTGGAAGTTCTAGCCAATACAATTAGGCAAGACAAGGAAATAAAGAGTATCCAAATGAGTGCAGAGGAGGTCAAACTCTCCCTCTTTGCCAACGATAAGATCTTACACTTAGAAAACCCCAAAGACTCAACCACAAGATTCCTGAAAGTCATCAAAAAATACAGTAATATCTCAGGATATAAAATCAATGTCCACAAGTCAGTAGCCTTTGTACATGCCAATAACAGTCAAGATGAGAAGCTAATTGAGGACACAACTCCCTTCACCATAGCTTCAAAGAAAATGAAATACCTAGGAATATACCTAACGAAGGAGGTGAAGGACCTCTATAAAGAAAATTATGAAATCCTAAGAAAGGAAATAGCAGAGGATATTAACAAATGGAAGAACGTACCATGCTCATGGTTGGGAGGAATCAACATTGTTAAAATGTCTATACTTCCCAAAGCAACCTACTGATTCAATGACATCCCTATTAAGATACCAACATTGTGCTTTCAAGATTTGGAAAAAATAATTCTGTGTTTTGTATGGAACCAGAAAAAACCCCGTATAGCTAAGGCAGTTCTTAGTAATAAAAACAAGTCTGGGGGCATCACCATACCAGATTTTAGGCTGTACTACAAAGTCATAGTAGTCAATACAGCATGGTACTGGCACAAAAATAGAGACATAGACATTTGGAATGGAATAGAAAACAAGGAAGGAAATGAAACTAACATCTTACAATCACTTAATCTTCGATAAACCAAATAAGAACATACCTTGGGGGAAAGACTCCCTATTCAATAAATGTGCTGGGAGAACTGGATATCAACATGTAAAAGATTGAAACTGGACCCACACCTTTCTCCACTCACAAAAATTGATTCAAGATGGGTAAAGGACTTAAATTTAAGGCATGACACAATAAAAATCCTGAAAGAAAGCACAGGAAAAACACTATAAGATATCGGCCTGGGGAAACACTTCATGAAGAAGACTGCTGTGGCAATTGCAACAACAACAAAAATAAACAAGTGGAACTTAATTAAACTGAAAAGCTTCTGTATAGCTAAAGAGACAACAACCAAAGCAAATCAACAACCTACACAATGGGAAAGGATATTTGCATATTTTGAATCAGACAAAAGCTTGATAACTAGGATCTATAGAGAACTCAAATTAATCCACATGGAAAAACCCAACAATCCCATATATCAATCCCATATAGCAAGAGACATGAATAGAACCTTCTCTAAAGAAGACAGGCAAATGGCTAACAAACATGAAAAAGTGCTCATCATCCCTAATTATTAGAGATTATACAAATCAAAACCACCCTGAGATTCCCTCTAACTCCAGTGAGAATGGCCCACATCACAAAATCTCAAAACTGCAGATGTTGGCGTGGAAGTGGAGAGAAGGGAACGCTTTTACACTGCTGGTGGAACTGTAAACTAATACAACCTTTTTGAAAGGAAGTATAGAGAATCCTCACAGAACTCAGGCTAAACCTTCCATTTGATCCTGCAATCCCATTACTGGGTATCTACCCAGAAGGAAAAAAATCTTTTTTTTTTTTTTTGAGGCAGAGCCTCAAGCTGTCACTCTAAATAGAGTGCTGTGGCGTCATAGCTCACAGCAACCTCCAATTCCTGGGCTCAAGCGAGTCTCTTGCCTCTGCCTCCCACATAGCTGGGACTATAGGCGCCTACCACAACGCCCGGCCATTTTTTTTGGTTGCAGCCATCATGGTTGTTTGGTGGGCCTGGGCTGGATTCAAACCCGCCAGCTCAAACCCGCCTTAGCCCGTTGAGCCGCAGGCACCGAGCCAGGAAAAAAATCTTTTTGTCATAAGGACACTTGCACTGGACTGTTTATTGCAACTCAATTTACAATTGCCAAAATGTGGAAACATCCTAAATGCCCACAAACCCAGGAATGGATTAACAAGCTGTGGCATATGTGCACTGTGGAATACTATTCAGCCATTAAAAAAATGAAGACTTTACATCCTTTTTATTAACCTGGATGGCAGTGGAACACATTATTCTTAGTAAAGCATCGCAAGAATGGAGAAGCATGAATCCTATGTATTCAATTTTGATATGAGGACAATTAATGACACAGTAGGGGTGGGGGAAGGGGAGGGCAGAGAGAGAAGGAAGGAGGGGGAAGGGTAAGAAAAGGAAGAGCAGAGAGCGGGAACGAGCGAGGCGGGTGGGGTCTTGGTGTGTGCCACACCTTTTGGGGGCAAGACTTTATTGTACCCTCAATGAATCCCCAACAGTAAATTAAAAAAAAAAAGTCGACTAAGTTAGATTGGTCTTCCTTTTCTGATAATACTCTGAGCCCCAAATGATCCTTTTTTAGATAAGAACTTTGGCAGGATCCAGCATAGTCAACACAATATTATACCCACACTAGCTAAGTCAAACATGAAAGAGAGGTTGCCAGGTTCATGAGAGTATTCCACCCTAAGACCAAGGATCAGAGAAAGACAGGGTGAGTAATTGCTGTGATTTCCTTCCTTAGACGCCTTTTTTGTTTTTAGGAAGGGAGCCTTGAAAATCTATTTGATAGGACTTGTTGAGGTGGAGGGGTGGTAATGACTGTCTCTTTTCTAGTTAATTTGGAAGTCATCTAGCAACATACTGGTTTCTAATGCTACCTTAATCATACTTGACACATTCTTCCTCTATCCAGTGGTTCTCAATCTTCCTAATGCTGTGACCCTTTAATACCCTTGTCATGTTGTGGTGACCCCAACCATAAGATTATTTTTGTTATTTCATAACTGTAATTTTGCTACTGTTGTGAGTTGCAATGTAAATATCTGATATGCAGGATGGTCTTAGGTGACCCCTGTGAAAGGGTCATTTGACCTCCCCCCAAAGGAGTTGCGATCCACAGGTTGAGAACCACAGCTCTATCCTTACTTTCACTTAATTGCTGTTCCATATCTATCCTGTCCTAAAGACTCTTTGAATTGAAACTAAACACTTCAGCTGACTTGTTTTTTTACTGTAACAAGACTTTCTCATTGAAAGGCAGTGTGGGTTTTGCATTCTAGCACTATCTTGTGTTTATCTCATCAAGGTCTACTCTCAAAATAGTTCACAGCCTGGTTACTTTGAGTAGTTCTAGTCTAAGCTTCTGTCATCTTTCTGGTCACTAGGGGGTCATTCTGAATCACATGACAGCCAGAAGGAATTTTTTTTAATGCGGTCATAATTAATGGCTGGCTGAAACCCTTCAGTAGTATAACCACCTTCTTAGGGTAAAATCCAAAATTCTATCCAGGGCCTACCTCCACAGTATTGGAAAGAGTAGTATTTCCCAAAGTGTGATTTTAGATATTATAGAGACATAACAAACAATAATATGGAATCAGCATTTTGATGCTTAAATTGTCTTTTTGTCATTCTTATTATGTTAAAGCATCCATTCATCTTATTTTCCCCATCATGTTCTTTTTATAAATTGCTTTAAATCTTTTCTGTTCTTGGGTGGCACCTGTGGCTCAGTTAGTAGGACGCCAGCCCCATATACCATCGAATCTCTCGAAATGTTCGGCTGGCTTAGTTCCTCAATCAGCCCTGGACAAACTGTAACAAAAAATAGCTGGGCATTGTAGTGGGTGCCTGTAGTACCAGCTACTCGGGAGGCTGAGGCAAGAGAATTGCCTAAGCCCAAGAGCTGGAGGTAGCTGTGAACTGTGACACCACAGCACTCTACTGAGGGTGACAAAGTGAGACTCTGTCTCTAAAAGAAAAAAATCTTTTCTGTTCTTAAGTTTCCAGTTTGATCCAAATGTTACTCTAGTGGGTGGTCTTTGCAGCTCATCATGCCTTGACTTGTATTCTGACCCTATACCCACTACTTAAATTAAATCTTTTAACTTTTCTGGACCTTTGTTTTCTCCTGGCAAATGTTTTATTGTGAAGATTAAATGAGCTTACTTAAAGACCATAGCATAGTGCCTGGTAATAATCTGTAATAGTTAACTTTTCTTATGTTCTTGCCAAGTACTGGAGACTATGCTGAGGACTTTATATGCATGATTCCTCTTGATGAACATAACTGCATTTAAGATTGGTATTAATATTATCTCCATTTTACAAATGAGGACACGAAAACTTAGAGGTTAAATACTTTTTCCACAATCTCACAGCTAATAAGTGGCTGAATTGGGATTCAAACCCAGGCTGAATCTGAAACTCTTGCACTTAACTTGTATGAAGTACTATTGGATATACTTTAGGTGCTCCATAGATGCAAGTTCCTCCTTCTTGCCTTCTACTGTCATCCTTGTCATTTCCCAGTGCCTGTTTCTGTATCTTTTCACCCTTGCCTTCTCTCTTGGAGAAGAAAGACTTTCTATGGTGTTAGTTGTCTACACTCTTCTCTGACATCAGGCACCTTTCATTATTGCTTTTCTAGGGCTAGGAACACTTGCGTGGAGGTGGGGGTAAACTCTTCATCTCTGCTGCTTTGCCTCTCTCACTTTGTAAGCTCCTTGAGCAAGTTACTTGTACAGTGATGTGTATATTCTATGAATTCAGTACCATTTTTTTAGATTTATGAATGTCTTTGTCTCCAGGTGGAAGAAGCTGGGCAGGTGTTCCTGTTAATGAAAAAGGATTATCGAATCTCTCGAAATGTTCGGCTGGCTTGGTTCCTCAATCATTTGCATCAAACTGTGCAGGCTACACCTCAGGAAATGCTGGTAAGATCTAGAGACAGAATATATATAAGGAGCTGGCCCGGAAGATTCTGTTCCCTAGGAGGGTACTGGAAACAGACAGGAGGGGAGACTAACTCTGAGAATTCTAAGTCTGGGAGGGGCAAGTGACTTAGCCCACAAAATAATGAAAATTTAAAAAACAAATTTTTTACATAGTGGGGGAAGAATGTATGGTTGTGTTGGGGAAGGTGAGCCAGTGGTTTGTCATTTTGGATATAGAAGGCAGGTCCTGGGAAGGAAAGGGTGACTCTTCCCTGACCCTCTGTTTTTCTTTTCCTCCTAATTGTCAGTTTCAGTCTGAGCAGGAGTTGGAAGTCCTCAGTGTCCTGCCACCTGGGTGGCAGCCAGATGAACCAGTGGTCCCAAGGCCATTCCTTCTCGTACCTTCTACCCAAGTCACCTTCCTGGCTTGGCAGTATCGATTTGTCATTGAGCTGGACCTTAGCCCATCTACTGGTATTGTGGTAAGTGATTAGAGGGAGACAATAATAAGAAAGGATGAGGTATAGGACAAGGAAAAGAGGGAGAGGCCTAGGACAAATGAAAAATGATCTTGACATACCATGATAGAAATAAAAGAGGCTTATAAAGAAATGGTAGGTGTTTAAAGACAGATCCCATTCAACATGTGCCACTGTATTTGTAAGTTTGGTCAACCATAAAATAAGGGTCCTATGGGCCCACAGAAGTTGCTTGTTTCTGCCCTCTGCTTAGGGCTGCTTTGGAGCTCCTTGAAAAATCTCTCTGCATTGCCCTCAGGATGATTCCACAGGGGAGATCTTATTTGATGAAGTTTTCCATGCCCTGTCCCACTGCCTTGGTGGGCTGCTTCGGCCCTTCCGAGTGCCAGGATCGTGCATCGACTTCCAGCCTGAGATCTACATAACTATCCAGGCCTACTCCTCGATCATTGGCCTACAGTCGCACCAGGTATGGCTTCTTTTCTCCAGGTTTGTACCCTCAGACCAAGTTTTTCATCTTCCAAGTCCTTATCCTATCATATTGTATGTACCCCAAATCCTCAGCTCCGTTGGTATATTAAACCTGTTTCCTAGTCATCGCCAGGGATCTCTTTCCTTTTGAAAGAATCAGTTCCTCTGATCTTAAAGGATCTTCTCATAGACTTTAAGTCAGTTGATATTGATTGGACAAACACCATTCTCACCATTCCTGTAAATCTCTTTGTTTCTAGCCACTGGATATCTATTTTTATGTTTTCCACTGTCTATTCTAGTTCTGTCAGATGATTTGCTAATGTGCTAGGTCTTGGTAGTACCCCCAGGAACTAATCTTTTGGAATAGTTTTATGATTTTGAAATTTGATACCAGAAACTTAATTTCTTTCAAGGACAAAAGAGGGTCATTTTCTCTGAGGGCCTTGTGAACTGTTGGGTGTAATGCTAACCACACAGATAATTACAGGGCATATCAAACACCCAAGCAGGCTATCACAAGACACTCCTTTTGGACAATGGCCAAGTCTGTTACTGGAGTATCTGTTTTTGGCTTAGATAAGCTTTGGCCCAGTTTCCCCTCATCTGCTTTTAACCATCCTCAATTCATTGGTAAGAGCTTGCCCTAAAGTTGTCCCTACTGGCTACATAGTCACCTTAGCTATCAAATTGGCTTTAGAGACAGGGTACCAGGACAGCTGAGGTTCTGAAATATACAGCACCATTGATGAATGCCTGGATCCCAGAGCAGTGACTGCCAGCCTTAGTTTAAAGTGTTCTCCTAGTATAATTAGTAATATTTGTTGTGGGCTGCATTCCAAGACAGGATCTAGGCTTTGTAGTTACTGATAGCCAAGGGGGGAGCACATGAGTATTAGGTAATCAGTCAAAACCTGGTACAGTGGCAAATACTTAAGGAAGCCTGATCATTCTGGCCATGGCCTAGTTCCTAGAACAGATATTGAAGGAGCTAATTGCAGTTGAATGGGATGAGGGCAGTGATAATGTTTTTTTTTTTTTTTCTTTCAGAATCTCACTCTGTTGGTCAGGCAGGAGTGTCAGCCTAACTCATAGCAACCTCATATTCCTGGGTTCAAGGGATCCTTCTGCCTCAGCCTCCCAAGTAGCTGGGACTATAGGTGCCAGCCACAACTCCCAGCTAATTTTTCTATTTTTATTAGAGATGGGGGTTTTGCTCTTGTTCAGGCAAATCTTTTTTTTTTTTTTTTTTTTTGAGACAAAGCCTCAAGCTGTCACCCTGGATAGAGTGCTGTGGCATCACGGCTCACAGCAGCCTCCAATTCCTGGGCTCAAGCGAGTCTCTTGCCTCAGCCTCCCAAGTAGCTGGGACTACAGGCACCCGCCACAACGCCCGGCCATTTCTTGGTTGCAGCCGTCATTGTTGTTTGGCGGGCCCGGGCTGGATTCGAACCCACCAGCTCAGGCGTACGTGGCTGGCGCCTTAGCCTGTTGAGCCACAGGCGCTAAGCCATGTTCAGGCAAATCTTGAACTCCGGAGCTCAAGGGATCCTCCCACCTAAAGCCTCCTAGAGTGCTAGGATTACAGGCATGAGCCATCAGCCTGTAATTTCTGACTAAGAAGCATTAGGAGCACAGAGAGAGAACTCCCAAAGAAGCCTGAGACAGCAACAGGGGATTCTTTCAGACAAAACAACATTTAAACTAAATCTTGAAGAAAGAATTGAGCTTAACCATTCTAAGGAGGGTAAATGGGCTTTCCAGGCAGAAGGACCAGCCCAGGTGAAGACAGGGCTATGAAAACTGTCCTCTCAATCACAGGTATTTTAAGGACCTACACATTATTCAGTTTTGACAATGTAAAGTTTGAGTGTAGATAGGTGACATCAGGGAGGAGACTGTAGACATAAGTGGGGACAGGTTGTGAAAGGCAGTGAATGTCATGCCAAGGACTTTGTGCTTTATTCTGTAGGGGAGTTCAGTGCAGTGGTTAAGAGCACTGGATCTGGGATCACATTGTGTTTGCTTGCTGGCTCTCCTACTTACTGACTGTGTGTCCTTAAGGAAGTTAACCCTTTCTGTACATCTGTTTTTTTCTCCAAAACAAAAGTGTTAACAGTATCTGTAATATATGTATTTGAATTAATACATGTCAAGCACTTCGAATACTGTCTGCCACATAGAAAATGTGAATGTTAGCCATGTGAATGTGAATGTTTAATAAAACAATTAGCCAAAGGTAGTAGGGCTACCATTGAAAGTTTTAAATAGACAGTAGTAGGATCAGATTTGTACATTGAGAAGATCACTCTGGTTTGTGACCAATGTGCAGGATGAATTGGGGGACAAATCTGGATATGGGGAAAACAGGCAGATTATTGTACCAAGGGAGAAAGGAGGAGGTCTGAACAAAGATAGTAGCTATAGGGAAATACATTTAGTTAGTTAAGCCCCAAGTTCATTTACCAGTCCTGAGCCAGCCTCCTCATTTTCTCTGTGCTCCTTCAAGATGTATCCTGCAGCTCTTAAAAAAAAAAAAAAAAAAAAGTTAAATCACATTTGTAATATATGTTCTTTGAGAGGGATTTGAAAAATACATTAAGGCTCAGCGCCTATGGCTCAAGTGGCTAAGGCGCCAGCCACGTACCCCTGAGCTGGCGGGTTCGAATCCAGCCCAGGCCCACCAAACAACAATGATGGCTACAACCAAAAGAAAATGGCCAGGCGTTGTGGCGGGTGCCTGTAGTCCCAACTACTTGGGAGGCGGAGGCAGGAGACTCGCTTGAGCCCAGGAATAGGAGGTTGCTGTAAGCTGTGATGCTATGGCATTCTATCCAGGATGACAGCTTGAGGCTCTGTCTCAAAAAAAAAAGAAAAAAGGAAAATACATTAAAATAGGGTGGTGCTTGTGGCTCAAAGGAGTAGGGCGCCGGCACCATATACCAGAGGTGATGGGTTCAAACCCAGCCCCGGCCAAAAACTGCAAAAAAAAAAAAAAGAAAAATACGTTAAATTATGAAGAAAATGCAAAACTCACCTATAATACAATGATATTGTTAATATTATATAGGATTTCACTGTAGTCTTATGAGTGTGTGTTTATCCCCCCTCATCACCATTTCTTCATCCAAAGAGAGAGGGAGAAATGTTAGCTCATCCCAGACATAGAATTTTATGTCCTGCTTCTTAAACATATAATATGGGCATTTTTCTGTTACTAAATAGTCTTTGAAAACCTAATTTTTAATGGATATTTAACTTACTATTTTATCATACTCATCACAACGTATGTATTTTGTCAGCCCCTTATTACTGACCACTTGAGTTGTCCCAATTTTCACTCTTTTAAGTGATACAAATATGAACATCTTTCTTACCTTTTTATGGCTCCAGTTCCTGCTACTTCTCTGATTCCGCTTTCCTCCTCACAGGCTTATAGAGTGGGTCAGTGTTCCACTTTCCCTCTTTTGACTGTCCCTACCTAGTTAGGAATAGGGACTAAAGAAGTAGTTGTTCCATGAAGCAAAGAAGTGGACATGGGGTACAGGGTGTAAGAGTGCATTGGGGAAGATCCTGAGGGCCACTAGGATCCTGTCAGGCCTGCATACAATTTTTAGGATAGTGGCACTTATTTATGTTGCAAGTAGAAGGAAAGAAGCCCATGGAGAAAGAATGAAGACATTAGACAAAAGGTCCAAAATTAGATGGACAGATTAGCCATAGGACAAAAAGAAGAGGAGGAATTCTAAGAACAAGAACACAGGTAGATGTAAACATTTAGCAAATCTTGAGGCCAGGAGTGGTGGCTCACACTTGTAATCCTAGCACTCAGGGAAGCTGAGGTGAGTCGATTGCTTAAGCTCAGGAGTTCAAAACCAACCTGAGCAAGGCAAGATCCCATCTCTAAAAAATTGCCAAACATTGTGGCAGGCACCTGTAGTCCCCACTAGTCAGGAGGCTAAGGCAAGAGGATCATCTGAGCCCAAGAGTTTGAAGTTGCTGTGGGCTGTGACACCATGGCACTCTACCCAGGGTGACAAATGAAACACTGCCTCAAAAAGAGAAAAAACTTTTGAGAGTAGTTTTCAGAGTTAGAGAGCAGTACACCTCTGTGGTGTTCCTATTGACTGGCTTTCTTTCTGAAGGGGATGACTGTGGTTTGGGGGGAAAAGTAAACTGCTGAGTATAAAGGGAAGGAAGTAGCATTCATTGGGGGACTAAGAAGAGGATTTTGAGTTTAAAAAATAGAAAAGTGTAGAACAGCCTCTGTGTGCAGTATGCTTAGAAACTAAAATAAAATTTAAAAGTGTGACTCAAAAAAATTTTTCTCATGCTATGGGACAGTTTATAGACTGTGCTTGTCGCCCAAGATGGAAGGAACTGACTGGTATTACCATGATAAGGGATAAAGCTGCTTGGGCTCAACTAGATTGCCCTGTCTTGATACTTTTGGTACTCCAGAAGTAGCCAGGCAAATGACAGATCAATGTAATTTGATTGATGTATAAAATATTTCATAATAGTGATGTGGAGCTGGTAGGTATTATGGTGCCCCCCATGTGGGGATATTGAGGAAGACCAATATGGAGGATCATCCACAGAGGACAGTTGTAACCCCTGGAGAGAGGGACTCATTTCTGGGGGCCCTGAGCAGGCACAGTGTACCTGGGCTGATGACTGATGGAGTGGATAATCTGCTATAGGGCAGCTGGCTGTGGAGCTACCCTTTAGATCCTGGCTGGGTGGGAAGTTATGGAGAATCAATAGAAGAAAAGTGTAGGGTCTGTTACCCTCCTGACCATCATGTCTCAGTCTTCCCCTTGTGCTTCTCAGGTGCTGGTACAGGGCTACCTCTTGGACCCTTCCCAGCGGGAGCTATTCCTACAGCAGGTGTATGAGCAGCTGTGCCTCTTTGAGGATAAAGTGGCCACCATGCTGCAGCAGCAATATGAGCCCCAGAGCCAGGTATGTTGGAGAGAAAGTGGACAGAGGCAACATAGAAAAAGGAGCAGCTAAGGACAGAGGGCAGAGGAGAAGTAAGCCGAATAGAGAGGAGAAAGAGGACAGAAAAGGGCTGAGCACCAGAGTGAACCAAGGATAGACATGCTAGTGAGTGTTCACAGCACCCTTCCTGTTGGATGAATACTCGGACACACTCCCTAAAACACAAATTCTGTGTGAAAGCAGTTTCTTCAGCCCTAGATCTGAAAAGGTGATCATGGATGGCTTTGATTTCTAGTTAGTATTTTGTACAATCTGGGATAAAGCTGCTTGGGCTCAACTAGACTGCCCTGTCTTGTTACTTGTAGTACTCCAGAAGTAGCCAGGCAAATGGCAATGCTATGTACTTGGTGACTAGTAATGTAATTTGATTGATGTATAAAATATTTCATAATGGTGATAGAAAATATGGAATGGGGCTCGGCACCTGTGGCTCAACAGGCTAAGGCGCCAGCCATGTACACCTGAGCTAGCGGGTTCAAATCCAGGACAGGCCTACCAAACAACAATGACGGCTGCAACCAAAAAAAAAAAAAAAAGAAAATATGGAATGGGGCATTTGGCAAAAGGTGGAGAAACCTTGCTTCAGTATAGTTAGGTGCTTTATCTGGTGGCGAATTCTCTTCCCAGCTAAGTGTCAGATCTGAGCACACACTGGGGGAGGGAGCACACTTAGTACTCAGCTGCATAGTAGGGGAATTGGGGTCCTCACGGGATTAATACAAGTTAGGATTAAGCCTGTGGTGGTGCTAGGTTGTAAATTCTGACTTTGCTGTGAATGGGGCAGCAATGCCATCTTTCCCACTCTTATCTTTTCTATAACTTGGGGCCAGGCAGAAGACCAGTCTCCAGACTCAGGGGAGCCACTAGGCCGGAAGGTGGGAGTCTCCATGGTGACCGCTGATCTTGGGCTGGTCAGTATGATTCGTCAGGGCATATTGGCACTACAGTTGCTACCTTCAAACTCTAGTGCAGGTTAGTAGAAAAAACATTAGTGGGGTTGGGGAAAGGGATTTGGGAAAGGTTGTGATGGGGGTCCAGCAAATATAGAAATTCCAAGGAATCAATGGGCCCAGGAAAGAAGACCTGTTTCCTTGTTTGCAAAATGTAAATCTGTTTTAGTGCGTATTTCGGTACCCTCAGCTCTGACAACCATCTGGGACCCTAGGGGAAAGGAGTAGAGCTGCAAGGACATCACTTTAGGGAGATTGTGACCTAGCACTCAGAAGAAAGGAGAAGGAGCGGGGAGAAGGAACAGTGTTTAAGATTTATAAAACACATTGTTGGGCAGACACTGACTTCTTCCAGGCCCTGTTGAATGCCTCCCTGTGACTTTGGTCTGGCCAGTATCTCCAGGTATCTGGTGTTCCCTGTTCCAGGTATCATTGTGATCACAGATGGAGTGACCAGTGTCCCTGATGTTGCTGTTTGTGAGACACTGCTGAACCAACTTCGCAGTGGCACCGTGGCTTGTTCCTTTGTACAGGTGAGGACTTTTTAGGAGAGAGGAGTGGGAAGTGGGATATCTCACAAAATTGGGTATGGCCAGTTGCTTTCTTGCAGGTAGTGACTTCCCATATTTACACTGGGGAAAGGAGTTATGTCTAGAATAAGGTAGGTGGCAGTGGTGAGAGAGGACTCTCATCTTTGTCCTCTTTCCTTAGGAATTGGGAGCCATGTTACAGTAAAAAAGAGTGCACAATTTGAAATCTGTTCCAGTCCCACTTCTCCCAATAGATTAGTCATTATTATTTTGGGTGTAAGAGCCAGAAAACGCAGCTCAAACTAGCTTAAGTAAAGGTGAAGAAAAGTATATTCAGGGAACTGCACCTAATTTAGATTGATGGACTATAGGGTAGGAGGCAAAGAGCTGTGGGAAACAAGGCTAGAGGGTGGGCACGGGCCAGAGTGTGAAAAGCTGGTTCCGCTATATTAAGGAGTTTATGCATAACTCTATGGGTGATACAGCTGTATAGAAGGAAAGTCACTAGTTAGGTTTATTTTCCACTCAGGCCACTCTTGCTGCTGGGTAAAGGACAGGAGCAGAGGTAGGGAAGCTGTTAATTGTAGTGGTCCAGGTGAGAGAGGGTCAGGGCTCAAGGGGAATCAGGGGCAAAGAATTGAGCAAATGAAGAGGTAGAGTCAACATGACTTCATGATTAGCAAGATGGGGGTGAGAGATGAGAAAGAAAGAGGGGTTAAAGACACCTCCAGGTTTCTGACTTCAGTCATGACCAGTTGGCAGGCAGAGCAAACTGGAAGAGAAGCTCCTGGGGTGGAGTAAGGACAAGTTGATGAATTCAGTTATGTGCATGTGCATTGGAGGGGCCTGTAGTTCAACACAATATAAGTTAGGCATTCCAGGTCTGAATCCTGGCTCTGCTTCTTGGCTGTGTGACATTACTTCACTTCTTGGTCAGATGCATTTGTAAATGGATATTGTAAAAGTACCTACTTTACTGGATGAGATGATGCATTTAAAGTAATTAGCATAAGAAAAATGACACTCTCATTAGAAAAACAACTACATTCTAATGGGGGGAAGGGGAGAAGGAATAGGGTATGGTACACTCTCACCTAATGGGCATAGTATAGGGGTGTATGGCACACCTCCCGGATGAAAGACCTAACTAAAGTTTGGACTTTACACAACAAATATAAACAATGTAACCTAATTGTTTATACCCTAATATCAATCTGAAATAAAATTGTAAAGTAATTAGCATAGTGCACAATTGAGCATTGAGCAGTTGAATACGCAGATTATGACTCTCAGGGGGCATTAGCTGAGAGAGATATAGGATTTGTCAGGCTACAGATAGTAATTGAGAAGAGAAGAGGGTCCTGGAAAAACTGTGGGGAACACTAATTTTTAAGTCTTTCATAGAAAGGGGACCCACTGAAATAAAAAAAGAGGATCCAGCAAAGATTCTGGTGTCAGAGAAGTTAAGAGTTTGGGAAGAAAGGAGTAGTTAACATCATGAGAGGCAGCAAAAAGATCAAGTAAAATGAGGAATGAAAAGTGCCCTTGGCTCTTGGCTCAGCGCCTGTGGCTCAGTGGGCTAAGGTGCCAGCCACATACACCTGAGTTGGTGGGTTCGAATCCAGCCCAGGCCCGCCAAACAACAATGACGGCTGCAACCAAAGAATGGCTGGGCATTGTGGCGGGCGCCTGCAGTCCCAGCTACTTGGGAGGCGGAGGCAAGAGACTTGCTTGAGCCCAGGAATTGGAGGTTGCTGTGAGCTGTGATGCCATAGCACTCTATCCAGGGTGACAGCTTGAGGCTCTGTCTCAAAAAAAAAGGAAAAGAAAAAAATATATAAGAATATGCTACAAAAAAAAGAA
>CAUYON010006509.1:0-18628 GCA_963573935.1 Arctocebus calabarensis | reverse complement strand
TGATACATTCATTCACCTTGCCCCTGGTGGAAGGGACTGTATTCATTTGTTTCCTGGCCAAGGAACCCATACACCTATATATACCCTGAGACTAAAGGCCTAAAGAAGGAGATGGGGAAAGATTGGGAGGGAAACAGAGAGAGCTTCTCTCTCCCCACTAGAATTTTCTCCCTCTAACAGGTGCCTTAATGTTTTCTGTATTCTTTTCTTTCTTTTCTGTGAATAAATTCTGTCTTACAAAAAAAAAAAAAAAGGATTACAGGCGTGAACCACCATGCCTGGCCGTGATGTTGAACTTTTTAACAAAGCCCAAAGGAACTTTCATGACTTGGCTTGTGCCTAGTCTCTCTATCCACAATTTTTATCACTTCTAGAACTGTCTATATACACCTGTTATCATAGGTGAACCCTGTAGGACACTGTTTGGACTGCCCCTCCCACTTCAAGACTAAAACACTCTTTCTCCTCCTGCTGGAATGTTGGTAGCTGAGAGCTCTCACATAAGTAGTCTCTGAGAAACTTCTCAGTTAAAGAGTCTTCTCCCCTGAGATCATGTTCCCTTGCTGGAACAACCTACATCTGAAGACTGGTTGATGTAGGGAAATAAACACCAAGCCCCCTCTCTTCAAAGAGACTCAAGTCTGAAAGGCCATCCTAGGTCCAGAGCTCCCTATCGGAATAACAGAGACCTGTTTTGCACCTGATTGCAGTTCATCTACTCCTTTAACCCAGTTCATCTCCTCCCTCAACCCAATCCTGCTTCCTCCACTTCACCCCAACTCCTAATCCCCTAGTAATGATTCTAAGAGCACAGCCAATATTCCTCCTGGTTGCACATCACCATCTTAGAATCTTCTTCCTGGGGAAACACATGTACAATCTATAATTCTACAAATATATGTTGTGTCCCCTCCCCCTCATGCCTTAACAAGTGCTATTTCATATTCCTGGAACATCCTTCACTTTTAGGTATTCCACTCATCCTTCACAGCCTAACTCAAGTCTTCTCGGACCCAAAGTCATGTTTGAAGTGTCCAACAAGTATGCCTCTATCATTTCCTACCTCCTATAACTTTCTGGTAATTTCCAGAAATTCATAATTATCGACTTTTAAAAATATTCTCTCCCATTGATCTATAAACAGTTTGAGGCTAGAATTTGAGTTTTATTCTACTTTGTATGTCTAAAGGATAGTGTAATGGTCAACACAGAGTAGATGCTTAACAAATATGTATAAGATAAGTTAATAAGTGAGTGATTGAAGTGCTAAACTGCATGCTTCTGGCTGAAAGTGTTGTAAAACATGGGGAAGTGTCAAAGCTCTTCTGTTTAATAGAATGTGGTCCTGTTAACAACTCTCCTTATGTCATGGATGGCAAAAATCAATTTTCCATCACCATTATTGTTTTACTTTAATTATCAGTGACTTTGACCTAGGGATCTGGAAGGAGCAGTTATAAAAGTTTTAGTGTCCACATTGGTCCATTCTCTTTCTAAGGGTAGCAGCTTGCATATGTTTTTATGGCAGCCCCTCCCTAGGTCTGTGTTAATTTGGACACAGATAAAATGGTGGAAAGGAGGAGACTCAGGATTATAACGCAATTTTTAAAAAAGTACTAGATAAAAACTAAGACAATATTGTGCTACACACTGTCAGAGAGCACAGTGATGACAATCTCTGCCCTCAGGGGGTGAAAGACAAGAGATATACCCAGGGCCTGGGAAACAATGCAAGATAAGACAAATGGAAGGAGGAAGATGCACCAATAGAACAGCTCTCAGGAGGAAGTGAGGCCATGCAGTCAGAAGTGGTGCAGGAGGGGCTGCGGTGTGGAAGGGAGGGTTTCCACAGTGATGAGAGACAGAGAGGTATGAGTGGGGAGACTGATACAGAGACCAATCTGCAGACAGAAGGTGAATGGGAAAAAATGGCTGAGGTAGGAGGATCCCTAGAGTGGATAAAAATTTTCATCCCTTTGAATTAGTACAGAAGGTCATTTCCAGGGGCACAGGAAGGTGAGCAAGACATGACTGCAGGCCAGATGCGGTGACTCACACCTGTAATCCCAGCACTCTGGGAGGCCAAGGCATGTAGATCACTTAAGATCAGGAGTTCTAGACCAGCCTGAACAAGAGTGAGACCCGATCTTTACTAAAAATAGACAAAATTAGCCAAGCATGGTGGTGGGCATCTATAGTCTCAGCTACCCTGGAGGCTGAGGTAGGAGGATCCCTTGAGCCCAGGAATGTGGGGTTGTTGTGAGCTATGATGATGACACGGCAATCTACCCAGGGTGTCAGAGTGAGACTGTTACTCAAATTTCTCTTTGTTTTTCCTTCTACAGCCTCACATGTACTTCAAATGTTAATTGTAGCATCTTTGTAATGAAGACAGTGAACCGGTTATTTTTTCCAAGGGATTTCAGTTACATTAATGGTTTTATAAAGTATCACTTACCAAGTGGTGCCATCTCACAGTGGACTGCAGAGTCTGGAGACCGGTCACTAACCAGAAAGAAGATGAGACTAGTTGAAAGGGAATGACTCTAACCTCTTACCACCTTACTGAGACCTCATCCCCAGACTTGAAGCTAGTATGACTTTGATGGAAAAGTCCAGTAAAGACACACACATGCACATAAAAACTACAGATAAATTTATTATGAATTAACACTTAGCAAACAGATGCAACAGGACATTAAAAGAATAACGTGCTATTCCAAACATGGAGAGTTGTTCAAGAAAAGAAAACCTATAATTCAATTTTTAACACTAGTTGCTAAAAAAAGAAAATATACATGATAGTTTTTAACTGAGGCCAAAATTTCTGATAAGGTTTGAAATCCAATCTAGATAACAATTCTTAACAAAACAGATATATATTTAACTTCTTAAGAAAGCCAGCATCAAGTGCAATAAGGAAATAATTAGAAGAATTCTCAGTACAGAATATGACAAAGATGACCATTATTATAACAATGGTATTATCATTTCCCATTTCTGGAAGTACCAATCAGTATTATTAGAAAATTGAATTGAATGCACATATTAAAATTAGAAAGGGAACGATAATATTTTTTGAATTATTAACTTCATGGGAAAAAATATGAATGCCTTTTGGATTTTTCAATGCTATCTGAATGATTTAATTAGAATTGGAGTTACCAGTTACTGAGATGTTTGGTAAGATTGCCTTATAAAATTCTCGAGGACCTGGTATGTTTTTGTGTGATTGTTTGGAGGAGGTAGCCCTTTGATAATTATTTTTATTTCTTCCATTTTAATTATTCTGTTTGGCCCGCCCCTTTTTTTTAGAAATTTTTAAATATTTTGTTAATAATAAAATTCTTATTTTGGAATAATTTTATATCTACAGAAAAGTTGTAAAGACAGTAAGAGTATACTCATATGTCCTGTGACCAGTTTTCCCCCCATGGTTATGTAACATCTTACATAACTGGGTACATTTTCAAAACTAAGAAATTAGCATTGGTACAATTTTATTAACTAAACTGCAAGCGTTATCCAGATTTCACCTGTTTTTCCAGTAATATTCTCTTTCTAGTCCTGATGCCAATCCAGGATTCTGTGTTTCTCTTAGTCCATCTCCTTAGGCTCCTCTGATCTCTAACAGTTGGGCGACTGTCCTTGTTCATGAACTGGACAGTTTTGAAGAATGTTGGTTAGGTATTTTGTAGACTGTACCTCACTTTACATTTATTTGATTTTTTTCAGATAATTAGTTTGGGGATATAGGTTTGGGGAAAGAATATCAGAGAGTGAATGACCTCATTATAACCAAGTACCAGAATTTGAATTTATTTATTAGTGGTACTATTTTGCTCTTTCTGAGTTCAAAAATTCAACTACATCTTTATATGAATCTTCTTCCCTTTCTGCCTTTCTTAAATGCCTTTTATTATTCTTTTTTTATAACTTCCTCTCTTAGATGTTTGATTCAATTATTTTCATTCTTTCTAGTTTATTATTCTAAAAATTAAAGACTATAAATTTTTCTCTGTTCACCCCTTTGCTGTATATTACAGGGTCTGATATGTATTGTTCTCAATATTCCCTAATTTATTCTTTAATTCAAGAATTAGTACAGATAGGTTAGTTTGGAAATGGTAGGTTGGTTTTGCTTTTTCGTTTGATAAATTCATTGTTATTTTCTAGTTTTTTGCCTTGTGACCAGAGACTATTTCTACTATTTCTACTTTTTGGAGTTTATACAGAAACTTCTAGCCTAAAATATGTTTGCTTTTGTCACTGTTCTATGGGGGGGAGGGAGGTATAATCTTTGGTTTTATAGATACAAATTCATATATGGGTCTCTCTCTCTCTTTCTCTTTCTCTTACACAAATTTTATTACACACACACACACACACCTCTATATCTATCCATTATGTCCTAAAGCCTTACTTGGTTTTTTACTCCTTGTCGACATGCTGGCAGATGTGAATTAAAGTCTTCTACTCCTGATGCTACAAAAGAATATTATGTATTAGTACATAAACCAGTAACTTTCCTATAGTTTTGCTATCAATTTTGATGCTCCTATGATACATAGTAGGTATTATATACATTTGTATTGGTGTGCATCAACTTATCACAAAGTTAATGGTTTTATAAAAACCCCATTTATTATTTCAATTTCTGTGGGTCAGAAGACTCAGTTTAGTCTCTGCTCAGGGAATAAAGCTGGAACCGAGGTGGCAGCTAGTAGTGCTCTTATTTGAGGGACAGGGTCTTCGCCAAGGTCATTTAAGTGACTGGAAAAATTAAGTTGTTTGAAGCTGTTAGATTGAGGGCCTTGTTCTCCTGTTAGGTGTGACTGAGGCCATCCCTCAGCTCCTAGAAGCTATCTGCATTTCTTTGCCACGTGACCATTTGCATAGGACTTCCTCCAACCTCTAGACACAGATTTAAAGGGCAAATACAATTAGATCAGGGCCACTCAAATGATCTCCATTTTAACCCAAAGACAACAGATAAGCGACCATAATAATAGCCATAAAATCCCTTTGCCAGGTATATAATATAATCATGAGATCGATTTTTCATCCTATTCAGAACTTCAGCCTTTGTCCTTTCTTAATATTTCAGCTTCAAAGGGAGGGATGTATATGAAGGAACAAGAATAATGGGAGCTCAGCACTACCCTGGGGCTAGAGACTCTGCTCCCTGGTCCACTGCTGCTGCTGAGCTGGTGGTTCCAGCCCCTGAGACTCCAGAGTCATCCCCAGGACCCAGGGTTCCACCCCTGTGGTTCCAGTGCTCCTACCAGGCCTGCAACTCTGCCTGTAGGAATCCAGGGCTGCTCCTGGACTCCAAGACAACCATCGCCAAATCTCCACCATTGCCACCAAACCTGTGGAACTTCTCTGAGGTCTTTTCTTTCATCACTCCCTGCAGCAAATGGCCAATCTTACTGTATTTATTTTTTTTTCATTTTTTTCTTTTAGTTTAAAAGTACCATATACTCAGATACCTAGATTTTTGGTTTTATTTATTTATTTATTTATTTTTATTAAATCATAATTGTGTACATTAGTGCAATCATGGGGCACAATGTGCTGACTTCATATACAATCTGAAATATTTTCTTTTTCTTTTTTTTTTTTTAATAGGGGAAAGCGTGAACGCAGTTCCCACTACCACAAATTATGCAGTCGAGTTTCCCACATTTGGGGAAATTGCAGGGGTCAGCACATCCGGAGTGCAATGGATAAGCCTCGCCCTGGGAAAACCACCTTCGTGATCATGGTATCTCCCTTGCCTGGTAAGTATACAATTTGAAATATTTTCATCAAACTGTTTAACATGCTTTCATGGCCTTTTAATCACTATATGAAGACATTTATGTTCTGCATTTAGTAAGTTTCACTTGTACCCTTCTAAGATGCACTGTAGATTTTTGGTTCTTGTAAGTGGTTGACTATGCAGATATTTTATATATCTCTACTACTAGTTCATACTGTGGAGTATCAGTGTTGTTTTTACTACTGGAAATAGCGTCATCATCATGTTTACATCTAATAAGATGAAATGGAGGATTCTAGAGACCCCCGAACTAATTCAGGAAACTCATTATTTTGTTCCTCTGTTGGCACCAAAATATATGTTAGTCAGCATTAAATAGAGAAATAGTACCAATACATCTCTTTGTATATGGATAGATATAGATATAAGTATAGCTATAGATACATAGAGAAATTTCTTACAAGGTATTGGCTCATGTAATTATGGAGGCTGAGAAGTCCCACCAACTGCTGTTGACAAGCTGGAGACTCAGGAAAGTAGTTCAAAGTCCACTTTTATTGGAAGGAGAAATGGCTAGATGGGCAATTATATGCTGATTCATGGGCTCTAGCCAATCGTTTGCTTGCATGGTCAGGGACTTGGAAAGAACACAATTGGAAAATTGGTGACAAGGAAATCTGATAGGTCCCTCTGGCCAAAAAGCATGAAGATATTTGTGTCCTATGAGAATGTTCACCAAGGGGTGACATCATCAGAGGAAGATTTTAATAATCAAGTAAATAGGAAGATCCATTCTATACTTACTAGTCAACCTTTTTCTCTAGAGACTCCTGTCACCACCTAACAAGATTCTGAACAAACTAATCATGTGTCAACACAGATTTTCATTCATCAAGGTTGATCTGGCTATGGACAATACTGAATGCCCATTGTGCCAGCAGCAGAGACTAAAATGGAGTCTTTGATTTGGCTCCAGGGTGATGAGCCAGTTACCTGATGACCAACTGATTACATCACACTGTTTTTGTGTGGAAAGGACAGTATTTTGTTCTTACAAGAGCAGATACTTTGGGTATGGATTTCCTGTTTCTTTTCTTTTTAATGGTTTTTATTATTTTGTGTTTTTTGGATTTGCTTTTCTTGCATATAATGCTTTTGCCAAACTATCATCTATGGCTGCACCTGTAGCGCAGTGGGGAGGATGCTGACCATGTACACTGAGGCTAGTGGGTTCAAACCCGGCCCGAGCAGCTGAAACAGCAATAACAACAACAAAAATAGCCGGGTGTTATGGTGGGCACCTGTAATCCCAGCTAATTGGGAGGCTGAGGCAAGAGAATTGCTTAAGCCTAAGAGTTTGAGGTTGCTATGAGCTGTGATGCCACAGCACTCTACCCTGGGCGAAAGCTTGAGACTGTCTCAAAACTCCCCACCCCAAAACAAAAACAAAAACAAAAACAAAACTATCTTCTATGGACATACAGAATGCTTTATCCACCATTATAATATTCCACACAGAATTGCGGCTGATCAAAGAACTTACTTCCCAACAAAATAAGTGGGCCAATGGGCCCATGATCATGGGATTCAATGGTTTTATGTTCCCCACTATCCTGAAGGTGCTCCTTTGATGAAGTGGCAGAATGAGTTTTTTTCTTTTTTTAACTTTTTAAAAATTACAAAATATAATAATAAAAATAGGATCTCTGTCACCCCAGCTGGAGTGCAATGGTATGAGCATAACTCATTGCACTCAATGAGTGAATGGGCTCAAGTGAAGTGATCTTCCTGTCTCATCCTCCTTAGTAGGTATGACTACAGGCATGTAACAACACACTTTGCTATTTTTTGGTTTTCTTTCTTTCTTTCTTTCTTTCTTTCTTTCTTTCTTTCTTTCTTTCTTTCTTTCTTTCTTTCTTTCTTTCTTTCTTTTTTGAGACAGAGCCTCAAACTGTCACCTGGGTAGAGTGCCGCTCACAGCAACCTCCTACTTCTGGGCTTAAGCGAGTTCTCTTGCCTCAGCCTCCCAAGTAGCTGGGACTACAGGCGCCCACCACAATGCCTGGCTATTTTTTTTTTTTTTTGGTTGTAGTTGTCATTGTTGTTTGCCCAGGCTAGATTCGAACCTGCCAGCTCTGGTGTATGTGGCTGGCACCTTAGCTTTTCTTTTTTCTTTTTGTAGAGACAGAGTCTCACTATGTGGCTCAGATTGGTCTTGCACTCCTGGCTTCAAGTAATCCTCCCACCTCAGCCTCCAGAATGACCTTTTGAAGACTCAGTTACAGTACCATCTGGGTGGCAAATACCTTGATGGGCAATTTATGTTGCTGTTTTTTCTGTAGCCAGGATTCAGGGGTACCCAGGGATCAAGGTGTGAAATGGAAGCAACACCACCCACTATTATCCTTAGTGACAACCACTTTCCTGTTCCTTTAACTGTATGCTCTACTGGCTTAGTGGTCTTAGTTCCATAGAGAGAATGTTTCACCAGGAGTTATAACAATGATTTTGAAACGGGAAGTTGATGCCACTGCTCCTTATGCCTCTGAGGCGATAAGGTAATGAGAGAGTTATGATGCTGGGTGCACTGACTGATTCAGGTTACCAAGGAGAAATTGGATGAGTACTTCACAATGGAGATAAGGAAGAATATGTCTGGGATATGGGAGATTCTTTAGGCATAAGATTTGGGGCATCCCTTTGCATTAATATGCCCTGTGAGTAAGACCAATAAAACATATAACCCAATCCAGAAAGGACTATTAATGGCCTAGACTTTTCAGGAACTGAGTTTGGGTCATTTTGGCAGATAGAACTATAACCAGCAGAGGTGCTTGCTGAAGGCAAAGGAACTACTGAATTAGTAGTGGAAAAAGGTAGTTAAAAGTACAAATTACTATGCTGTGATCAGTGCAGAAATAAAGACTGTAATTATTCTGAGTGTTTCTTCCTAAGTTTATCATGAATACACTTGTGTTTGTATATCAAATACCTTTGTTTTCTTTCTTCTTGTATTCCCTTATCATGCAATATAGAATTTATTGATTTCATATCATAGTGTATAAGTATTACTAACTTTACATCACAGTATTTAAGTTATAGGATGTCAAGGGAAAGAGTAAACATCACTCAATGTTTCATTTTCTCTTCTGGGAAGTGTTCAGTGCATTTTCAGTTGTATGCAGGATAGACAGATCTATCAAGTTAGGTGAAATCATGTTATTATCTTTATTTGTAGATTAAGTGTGGTTTAAGGAGATATGTATGGGTGCCAAATTGACAACAGGTAGACTTGTGATGGTTAGTTAACATTATGTGTCAAGTTACTGGGCCAGGGGATGCTTAGATATCTGATAAATATTATTTCTGGATATGACTGTCAGGGTGTTTCCAGAGATTTAAATTTAAATGTGTGGTCTGCATGAAGCAGATGACCTTCCCAAATGTGAGTGGGCATCTTTCAGTCTATTGAGGGCCTGAAGGGCAAAAAGGCAGAAGAATGTTCAGTTTGCTTTCTCCCTGGCTGCTTGAGCTGGGACATTGATCTATTACACTAAGTCCTCCTGGTTCTGACACCTTCAAAACAGGGCTGGACTCAAAATTATCAACTCTCTATCTCTAAGGCCTTCAAATTGCACCACTGGATTTTCCAGCTTACGGAAAACAGAATATGATTCTGTTTCAGCCTTTATAATTGTGTGAGCCAATACCTTATAATAGTCTGGTTGTCTGACCTCTACTGATATGATATGAAGTTAGTAGATTAATTAACAAAAATGAATTCTTCCAATTGATACATTTGGTAAGATTTTTAGATGAGGGCCATGATCATATAATTTTTTAAAGGAGAAGGGAGGGGGATGGGTGTGTTCCCACTGCATGGGCACAATGTAAGGCTATGCGGCCACCTCTGGGGAGTAGCTCACAGCTACAAGAGGAACTCTGTAACAAATGCAAACATTGTAAGCTAGTTGTTTGTATCCTCACATTAATCTGAAATTAAAAAAAAAGAGAGAGAGAGAAAAGAAAGAAGAAGAGTAAAAAAGTATCTATAGTTTTTTTCTCTTAACAGAACAAAAAAACTGAGAAAATTAGGCTAAAGAAGAGGATAATCGCTTACTTGTCACTTCTCTGTAATCACTGATGAGACAAAGTGGTGAAAAGAAACTCTAGTCAGCTACCTCTGGATACTTAAAAAACAAGGGAATAATTTGAAATGTTGTCACTTGTCATAGAAACCATATATTTCAGAGATTCCATTCTGGAATGAAAATGGTACCTGGCTGGAATGTACAGCATGCCCATGTTTCTGCTAATGCTCGCCTGTCACTATGGAGAAGGGAGAGTTTCTGGTCACCGGCGCTGAAAGGTGGTTCTGCAAGCCAACAGCACAATAGAAAGTGGACAAAAGATCTGAATAAGAAATTCACTGAAGAGAAAACTGAAACGTCAATACATATACAAAAAATGTTAATCTCACTTCAAGTCATAAAAATACAAACTAATAAAATACTGTTTCCCAGCTCCTAAGTTAAAAAAGAACTAAAAAGCAAGTAAAAATAAAAATGTGATGATATCAAATATTGGCAAAGACAAAAGGAAACTTGAACTTTAGCACACTACCGGTGGAATTATAAATGAACACAAGTGGTTTATAGAGCAATTTATCAATTTCTAGCAAAATTGAAAACTTACAACTCCCAATTTCCAATTGCAGGCTTATAGAATATAGAAACATTTATACAATTGGTATACCAGAGATGAAGAAGTTGGGCAAAGGGTGTTCGTTGCAGCATTCTTCTTATAATAGATTTATCAAGATGCAATTCATCCATCATGAAATTCATCATTTTAAAGCATATGCATATTAAGTTGGGGTTTTTTGTATTAACCGGATTGACTTTATTCCCAATCTTATTTATTTCAAATTAACATGAGGGAATAAATTTTTAGGTTATATTGTTCTCACTTCCAAGGTAAAGCTGAAGTTGTAAAAGAGCTCTTCACCAAGGGAGCATGCTGAACACACTAGCGTCGTGCACCTTAGTTGAGATCCTGCCAATTGCCCGCCCCCTCCCCCCTCTTTCTTCACCCCTCCCTCTTGCTAGACTATATTTGTGTTTTCTCATTTGTGTGGACATTCAATTGTTTATATATTGATTCATATTAATATTGAGTACATGAGATGTATTTTTTCCCCATTCTTGAGATATTTTACTAAGGATGTGTTTCAACTCCATCTAGGTAAACATAAATGATGTAAAGTCTCCATCTTTTCTTATGGCTGAATAGTATTCCATGGTGTACATATGATGGCTTGTTAATCCATTCCTAGGTTGATGGGCATTTATTAATCAACAAAAAAGAGCAAATAACCCCCTTTCTAAATGGGCAAGAGACTTGAACAGAAACTTCTCTGAAGATGACAGGCAAATGCCCACAAACACATGAAAAAATGCTCGTTGTCTTTAATCATCAGAGAAATACAAATCAAAACCACTCTGAGTTATCACCTAACTCCAGTAAGATCAGCTCATATCACAAAGTCTCAAATCTGCAGCTGCTGGTGTGGATGTGGAGAGAAGGGAACACTTCTACACTGCTGGTGGGATTGCAAACTAATACAACCTCCATGGAAAGAAGAATGGAGAATTCTCACAGAACTAAAAGTTGACCTTCCATTTGATCCTGCAATCCAATTATTAGGTATCTATGCAGAAGAACTAAAGTCATTTTACCATAAACATATTTGCACTAGAATTTTTATTGCAGCTCAATTCATAAGTGGTTTTTAATATTTTTACAGAAGTATACACCCTTAACCCTACCTAATATTGAACATTTTCAACAACTCCCCCCAAAACCCTATACCCATTAGCAATCACTGCCCTTGGTCTTCCCTATCTCCTGACTCCCCTGTAACAGCTGGAAACCATTGATCTATTTACTATCTTCATGGATTTTGCTATGCTGGACACATTTTATACATGGAATTGTATAATATAGGACCTTTTTGATTAGGTTCTTTGGGTTTTTATTGTTGAGTTTGTAAATTATATTCTGTATATTCTAGATGTTAGTCCCTTATCAGATATATAGATTGCAAGTGTTTCCTTCTATTTTATCGGTTGTCTTTCCATTTTATCATTTTTTTCTCTTGCTGTTTGTGCTTTTTGTATTATGTAAGAAATCATTGCCTAATCCTACTTCACAGAAATTTAAACCTGTTTTCTTCTAAGAGTTTTGTGGATTTATGTCTTTCATTTAAGACTTTGATCCATTTTGAGTTAATTTTAATAGACGGTATGAAGTGGAGGTCTAACTTAATTTTTTATAAATAGCATTTATTAAAGATACTATTCCCTTCCCTATTAAATTGTCTTCACATCTCTGTCAAAAATAAATTGACTAAAAGGATATAGGTTTATTTCTGAACTCAATTTAATCCCATATATCTATGATATGTGTCTATCCTATGCCGGTACCACACTGTCTTGATTATTGTTGCTTTGTAGTAAATTTTGAAGTCAAGAAGTTTAAGTCCTCCAACTTTTTTTCTCCTTTCTCAAGATTGTCTGAGCCATCCCTGGTCCCTTGCATTTCTACATGCATTTTAGGATCAGCTTATCAATTCCTACAATAAATGCATGTAGGATTTTCATAAGGACTATCTCAAATCTGTAGATTAGTTTAGAGAATACTGCCATCTTAATGATATTAAGTTCTGATCCATGAAAATGGGGTGTGTTTCCATTTGTTTAGGTTTTCTTTAATATATTTCAACATTGTTTTATTGTTTTTGTGTACAAGTTGTGCACCTCTTTTGTTAAATTTACACCAAATAATTTATTCTTTCTAATGTGATTCTGAAGAAATGTCTTAATTTCCAGTTTCAGAACTTCATTGCTAGTGTATAGAAATACAATTGATTTTTGTGTATTAATATTGATATTGTACACTGAAAACTTGCTGAACTTATTAGTTCCAATATATTTTTTGTGCTGGTAGTTTTATTTTATGAATGCAATAACTTTCATGAATTAATTCTGTAGATTTTATGTTGTTTCTCATGTGTGGCCATTGAATTTTCTGCTCAGTTAGCTTAGTGGTCAGATAATGATCAGAGAGTTCCATAAAAGCTTTGAACCAATAAGTTTTTCAGCCTTTGCCAAAGGAAAATTCTAATGAGCAACACAGTGAGACTCTGTCTCAAAAACAAAAAAAAGTTTTTATTCTAATAATAAATAAATTGTAATATCCTTATACAGTGGAAATCAACAGTTAAAATTATGGACTAAGATTATATGTCTAAACATGAATAGCTATCAAACACAAAACTGTTAAGAAAAAGAATTCTAGAGTGCTATATCTACAGTACAATGAATTTATCTCAGTAAAATACACATGGAATAATATTTTTGTTGAGTGTAAAATAATATTTTGACATAGACTAAATTATCTTTTTAAATAGGATGGGAGCATTTCTTTCTTTTATTAAAGAAAATCTGGACATATGAATGTTTGCAATGTTATTTTCTGTGATTTTTTGAATTTAAACTTTAAGAAGACAGTCTTAATGAATTGAATCCCCTCTGCTCTCCGGGAATACCTCTGACTCCTTCCAGTGTTTTATAATCTATGGGTAGAGAGAAAACAGAGGACCAGAATAAGATAAATAACTGCTGAACCACAGTCAAGTCTGTTATATAATGATTTTGAAATGGCTTTCAAATCTGAAATGTTAAATTCTGGTTTTCATTTTGTTTTTAAATAATCACAAGTTCCAACGAGACAGAAAAATGTGAATAATTGGTTTCTTACTATCTGAAAATCTTCATAGTGTGTCTCTGCTCAGGCCAGAGAATGAAAACTTTGACATTGCTTCTCTCCTTTCCCCTCAGTGTTGGTTTGTGACACCTCCATAGTTGCCAAAGAAGAGAAGGAAGCTGCTTTATAACCATAACCTCTTGAAAGAACGTACTTACTTACTGCAGCCTCAAACTCATGGGCTCAAGTGCTCTTCCTTTCTCTGCCTCCCAAGTAGCTGGAACTACAGACACGTGCCACTGTACTTGGCCATTGCTTTTTGATATTCCATCACTAAAGTGGGAGCACAAATATCAGTTCTGTTTTACAAGTAGGAAATGGGAGAATCCGAATCGCCTTAACACAAAGGCTTTCTTCTCATGTGACTGACTCTGGTAAAGATGAGTAACCACGTCCTGTTAACCAGCTCGGCAATGCCAAAGTGTTGTCATTGCAACATGGAGCCACTAGATGTCACTGAAAGCAAAACTTGCAGGCATCGTAGCAAAGTTTACAGCTAGGGGAGCAGACAGGGATTCATAGTGTTAACAGGGAGAAAACCACGATGTTCTCCCTTACGTGACACAGTGGAAGGTGGCATCTCTCTAGCCAAAGTGATAGTTTCAGGCTCCCTGTTCCGTGTTTGTGTAGTGTGTGGAGTCCGCCTTTCACAGAAAAGTAGCTGTAGCAATGATCCATGAGCTTGATCAATGACATAATTGGATCATGATGATGTTTTTCTAATTTGAAGGTAAAAGGCAAATGGGGAGAATTGCTTAGTTTAAAATTATTCTCTCATTCATATTGCTTAAGTCTTTGCTGCTGATTAGTGACAAAATAAGTGAGTAAACATTATTCCTGGAAAAAATTTTAAAAAGAGCCAATCATACTTAGATACAGATATGGCTTATTTTTGCAAAGTCACAGTTACACAGCTAGTTACACAGCTGTGATTTTATATTACACATGTATGGTGTTACACATTTGTTTAAAAATTATTTTTGAATCTTATGATAAAATATATTTTGATCCTCTTTCATGGCGAATCTCAAGAGTACAGGTGAGGAACTTGAGAGGCATCATTCTGGGCTCAGCGATGGGTACCTGAGGGAGCAGAAAGGTAACAGGAGGAGCTGGAGAAGGAAGGAGGAAAATGAGATGCTGCTGAGGCAAGAGGATTGCTTGAAGCCAGGAGTTCAAGACCAGTCTGGGCAATATAGTGATGCCCCATCTCTACAAAAAATAAAAACAATGGCCGTGTGTGGTGGCAGATGTCTGTAGTTTTAACTACTTGGGAGGCTAAGGAAGAGCACTTGTGCCCAAGAGTTTGAGGCTGTAGTAAGGAATTATTGTGCCACTGCACTTTAGCCTAGATGACAGAGCAAGACTCTGTCTCTAAATAAACAAACAAAATAAATTTTAAAAACCCCCAAATTTAAATGGGGCATGGTCAAGCATCTAGAGATTTCTTCTCAAAGCATTCAATAGAGTGAAAATATCAAAGAATACTTTGATGCAATTATGAAGTATATAAATTTGGTGATTAGTGAAAAGAAGAAATAGTATTCTTGCCCTCATGGAGTTTATCTACTGTGGGAATACAAATAAGAAACAAGGAGCTAAATACAAATTGTAGTATGTCAGATGTCTGTAAGTGCTACAAAGAAGAATAAGGTAGAGAAGAGAGCAGATATCTGGGGCATGAGGAGTTTGCATTTTTATTTTTTTTTCAAGATTTATTTATTTATTAATTATTGTTTGGGATTCATTGAGGGTCCAAAGAATTGAGTTTGCATTTTTAAATAATGTAGACAGGAAATGATTCAACAGGATGGTGACATTTAAGTAAAAGCTAAAGGGCAAGAGCCATGCCTATAGCTGGTGGAAGGACATTCCAGGTACAGAAAACAGCAAGTGTAAAGACTCTGAGGCCGGAGTATTCTTGAACTTTTCACACTCTATCAAATAGACTACTGTACTTGGACAAAAAGAGTGAAGTGTTAAGAGAGGGGAGACACCTAGCCTATTATGGGCACCTCAGTGTTACTATGCATTTGAAAGAGAAGCCACCGGGGGCTTCAGGCAGAGGAAGGACATGATCTTACATGTCATCCTGCTGTTGTCTTGAGAATAGTCTGAACTGGCTGCTACATAGGCCAGCTAAGAGGGGATTATAATAGTTCAGACAAGAGGAGGATGATAATGGATCAGAGTGGAAACAGTGCAGATGGGAAGAGTGACCAGATTCTAACTCAGTTTTGAAAATAAAGGTTTCTGTATTAGCTGACAGATCAAATATGGAGGTGTAAGAGACAGAGAGGTTGTTTCCACATTTTGGCGATCATGCCCACCAATCCAGGAATGGATTAACAAGCTATGGTATATGTACACTATGGAATACTATTCAGCCATTAAAAAAAATGGAGGCTTTACAGCCTTTGTATTAACCTGGATGGAAGTAGAACACATTATTCTTAGTAAAGCATCTCAAGAATAGAGAAGCATGAATCCCATGTACTCAAGTTTGATATGAGGACAATTAATGACAATTATTAACATGGTGGGGGTGCGGTACGGGGAGAGCAGAGAGAGAAAGACTGCGGGTGGGGGGGGGAAAGGAAGAGCAGAGAGCGGGGAGGAGTGAGGAGGGTGGGGACTTGGGGTCTTGGTGTGTACCACACCTTCTGGGGGCAAAACACGATTGTAAGAGGGACTTTTCCCAACAAATGCAACCGTGTAACACGGTTTCTTGTGCCCCCAATGAATCCCCAACAATAAAAAAAAAAGAAAGGGGAGGAGCCAAGATGGTGGTCTGTAGCCAGCTTTCTGCAGACACACCCGTCTAGAAGGAGAGTTAAAGGACAGAAAATTAGTGAGAAAGCCAATGGTTT
Source organism: Arctocebus calabarensis (assembly GCA_963573935.1). Lineage (NCBI taxonomy): Eukaryota > Metazoa > Chordata > Mammalia > Primates > Lorisidae > Arctocebus > Arctocebus calabarensis. Next base: position 2,167 of record CAUYON010006509.1, on the reverse strand, counting down.
GGAGCTGAGCCAAGAGACAAAGTCGAGGAACGCACATCAACACTGCTGGAGTGACCTGCGACCCCAAGGATACAAATAAAAGATATAGAGCACATCAGCAAGCAGGCGGGAGTCTCCTCCCCCAAGAGAACAGCTCTTAGTATACTCCATACCTCCATACAAACAAGCGAGCAGAGTTCAGGTGTCCTCCCACTCTACCACACGGGAGAGACCCTCTAAAAACTGGACCTCCTTCCCCTGTGCCGTGGCACTCTCCTGCCAGGCATAAAGCTGTATAAAACTATATATTCTCTACCTGCAAGTTGGAACTCCCGGCACTCCCCTTCACTCTCACCCTGAGGTCTGGAGGTCTGTCCCCCATGGAGTCCAGATTCTTGGACACTTTCTCGAGGGGTGTGGACAGGGTGTGGGTTGCCGCTGGTCTGTGCTGTTCTCCTGGCTCGGGAGCGGTGAGAGAGTAAGCCAAAAGGTGGCTGGCCGAAGTGGACCAAAGCTTTGCTAAATTTCAGCCACACCTGGCCCTCAGGGGATGACAACTGAGACAAAAGGCTGAAGCTTATAGACTAAGTCAGGACTATTAGCAGCCCAGCGTCTCCTCCACAGGGCAGAAATTCTACGAACTTGTTCTGTTCTATCAGCTTTTTCATCTACTTTACATCTATCAGGGACAGGACTGGAACTGAGGGAATCGCCCCAGCCTCTATCAAGTACCCAGGTTGTCAGGTCTCACCTTCCCCCACCCCCACCAACACCAAGATAACTGGTGGACTGGCTGAGGAGCCACAGAGTCCCATGTGACCTAGGCAGGCACAAACCTCTAGAGCATCTGCTCATTGGAGGGAACTGGACCACAGCCCTGCAGGGTTACCAGAGACTGGGTGCAAAACAGGGGCAAGGTGGGGAAAGAGGCATCAACCTTCCCAGGCTAATTTACTGGCTGGGGGGGCCCTCCTGAGCTCACAGAACACTGGAGTGAGTTCTACTAAAGCTGCCAGCAGACTTCTGCTGTCTAGTCACCAGAGACATTTCAACTCTTTGATTTGAGGTTGGTACTAGCTGGGACAATTGATTGGTACCTCTTCAACTGGGCCAAACACCCGAGGACTTTCCAACATTGTACACTGGGTGTGTGGTAGTGGGAAGGTTTGATTTTCCTTTCCAATTGTTGTGGAATTGTTTGGGGAGAATACTTGCAGAGGGGCTGCTTTGCTTAACCTGGCCCTCAGGGGATCAAAGCTGAGACAAAGGGCTGGATCTCACAGACTGAGTAAAATCCATTTGCAGCCACAGTCTGATCAGGGAAAATAGCCTTGACAGAAATAAGTTCTGCGAACTTGTTCTGTTCCAGCAGCAACATCAATCAGGGACAGGGCTGGAAGTGAGTGAATCGCCCCAGCCCCTGTTAAGTACCCAGGTTGTCAGGCCTCTCCTCCCCCTGCCAAACAGTGACAGGGAGTAGCGGACTGCTTGTGGAGCCACAGACCTCACTGTGACCCAGGCATGTGCAAACCTCTGGAGCATGTGCTCTTTGGAGTAAACGGGATCACAACTGTTACCACTGACTGGGTGTGACAGAGGGACAAGGTTGGGATGGAGGCATCAACCTTCCCAGACTAATTTACTTGCTGGAGGGTGCCCTCCTGAGCCCACAGAGTATCAAAGTGAATTATACAAGACCTTCCAGCGGACCCCTGCTATCTAGTTGCCAGAGACTTTTTTAACTCTTCCATTTCAGATTGGTGCTGACTAGGACAACTGATTGAGACCTTTTCAGCTGGGCTAATCACCCGAGGACTTTCCAAAGTGGTACCCTGGGTGTGTGGTAGTGGGAAGGTTTGATTTGGCTTTTTCAATTGTTGCCTGTGGGGGGGTGCAGCAACTTAACTCTGGTATTCCTTCACAGCTCATATTTCAATCCAGAGTAACAGATTCTCTAGGGTAAGACAAAGACCATCTGAAAATAAAACAGAGCCACTTAACCCCACCACACCAAGAAGGTCCCCATTTTCGCAAGCAGTGCCAAAACTCTAGGGGAAAAGGTACAGACACCAGTCCAAGCTTTTAAGCAAAGAACTGGTCAATCACTACTCCTAGAACTCCCAGCCCAAATTGTCCTTATCTACTCATCTAGCCAAACGGTGTAAAATTAATCATGGGGTGGAATCAA
>CAUYON010006508.1:0-10088 GCA_963573935.1 Arctocebus calabarensis | reverse complement strand
ATCTCAAGAATGGAAGAAAAAGTATCCAATGTACTCAGCCCTACTATGAAGCTAATCTATAGCTTTCATATGAAGGCTAAAACCCAGTTATAGCACAAGAAATGGGGAAAGGGGCAAGGGAGGGGAGGGGAGGGGGGAGGTTCGGTGGAGGGAGGGTGTGATTGGTGGGAACACACTTACGGTGGTGCATCTTACAAGGGTACAGGTGAAAATTATTAAATGTAGAATATAAATGTCTTCATATAGTGATTAAAAGGCCATGAAGGCTATGTTAAATACTTCAATGAAAATATTTCAGATTGTATATAAACTCAGCACATTGTGCCCCATGATTGCACCAATGTACACAATTATGATTTAATAAAAATTAAAAAAAAAAAAAAGAACAGTGATATAACTTAGAACAAGGCTGTGGAGTTACCAGGTGGGGCTACATAGCAATGGACAAGGTCATTACACTACAGAGCTGGGAACCCTCTATGTGCTCACTAGATGGTAGTCTGTCCACCTGTGTATCTCTGGCCTTCCAGCCTGACTTTGTGAACATAAAAATGGGAATATCTCTCTGTGTAAACACAATCTGAGTTTCCTATTTCCTTACACACTGGAATGGGAGCTTGATGGGTTTGGTCTTGGTTTATATTTCACTTTCTAGATCCTGCTTGGCTAAAGCTGAGGTCTCTCCATGGAGTCAGTTGGAAAGATCTTGAGCTTCAAAATATTTAGAATATAATTCTGAATTTGCTCCCATTTCCCACAATGATACAAAAAGTCGGTTTTCTTCTTCCATCTCCACTGACTCGGCAAAGCTGTGATCCTCTAAAATAACAGCCCCAGCCCAGGAAAAGGGAATATTTCACACTCTCCATGTGCAACGTGTCACGAAGAGGAAAGGAAAAATAAAGAAACCTTTAACAATTTGCCATATTGTATGCCTTGGAAGAGCCTGGTAAACTTGCTAGCAAATTGCTTCTAATTATAGGAAACCTGCCTTTGGCTTCAGAAAACACTCACCAGCGTCATTCCAGTTCTCAGTTCTTGGCATGAGCAGAAGTTTCTTCCATTATTATTTCAGTTGGCTTGAGCTATTGACAAGACATTTATCAAATGGGGCATGAAGCTGCCTCCATGGAATTATGTTCTAGAAAAGGCAGTGCCTGGGAGCCAGGTGAAATGGGCCAACCACTGAAGAGTTCTGATACAATTCCCAGAACCGGCCAGCTGTCAGAAATAATTATCTGTCTGTCCTACAATCAATTTTTATTTAAGAAGTTACAGAACGCATACATGCTTATTATCATGAACTCCACAGAAATATATGTAGCAAAATATCAAATGCCCAAATTTCTCCCTTCCCCAAACCCATTCCACTGCTTCACCATTCTACTGATTTTTTCTAACCCTTCTCAAACTTTTTAAGGGTCCTTTTTAGTAACTACTTCTCTGTTGACCCATTCGGTACACATTTACACTTTCAGATGTCCTCCTAATCATTCATCTTTTTCTTTGCAATGCATATGGTTTGTTTTTTTTAATTGGGTGATGCATTTACACAACTTTCTTGCCTTAAAGCAGTGGTTCTCAACCTTACTAATGCCATGACCCTTTACTAGCAACGAAATAATTTTATGTTCCTCACCACAATGTGAGGAACTGTATTAAAGGGTTGCGGCATTAGGAAGGTTAAGAAGCACTGCCTTCATGGTTCATTTATATCAGAACTCATCCTTAGTGGTATTTATAGATGGACAGTGCAGTCCAGTGGAAATATTATCCCAGTCACATTTGTGATCTTAAATGTTTTAGTAGCTACATTAGAAAAAAGAAACAGGGGGAACTAATTTTAATGTCCCACTCCTTACAAACACAGGTCATATCTACTCTAATGATGTATCACAGTATTTCACAGCCCTTCAAAGCACCATAGAATACTCCACGAATGGTGCTCTCTGGAGTTCTGCAATATGGTAGATGTGCTCCTCATCTCTCTCTCAGCTCTGTTCAATATAGAACAACTTATTGTCTCTGACTTATTCTATTTTCTCTGCACTCTCCCTTAGCCTGTCCCTGGATACTGCCTCAGCAAGCAAGGAAAATTCTCCCAGCATCCTAGGGAGAAGGTGAAAGATTGTGAATCCTAGTGAATCAGCTATTGTTGTCCCAGTAACATCTGTGTTCAAGTCAGTCTTCCTCAGAATGATGAGCTCTTCCAGGCCGTAGGTTATAGTTTATTTAGCTTGGTGGCCCCAGAGCCTACTACAGGGTCCAGAACACACAGACTCACAATTGTTGAGTCAGACTTTTAAAGGAAAAAAATGCGTAAATGCCTGAATGATCAATATCTTTCCAAAATAAAAAGGGCACTGGATTCGTTGTTCGTATATTACCTGTCTATTTTATCCCCTTTCAATGTTTATCTTCTTTCAGTTATGGGCATTCAAATTATAGTTTCTATTAAACAAAAGTTTCAAGAGCAACTTTATACAATGCATTCTAGTTTATTCAGGTTGTTTTTTCTTTCATTATTAAAAAAATTAAAGCTCGCTATGAATAACTGAATTGGTTTTCCTACTCCTATCATTTTCGTTTCCCTGTTTGAAAAGTAATGCCCTAGTTTTTCTTGGGAAGGAATATATCTACTTTTCAGAATTCCAGCTTATATTTTTCTAAGTCAGCAGGGGGACATGTTTCATGCTAGTGCTGGTGACCAGTTGGCACACCAGGACGTGGTCTTCTTCTCACGAAAGTCTTCCCTCTTCAAGGCTACCCATGCAGAAGGGAGGATGGGGTTTGGTTGGGAGAGCAGTGCTCTGGTCCTCTAGTTCCCAAAACACAGTTGGGCATAAAGTCACCATTCAGAGCTCTTGCATGGACTGCAGGCCTGCCTTCTCAGTTGCCCAGTTGTTCAGAGAATAATTGTTGCCTTAAGCACAAACATACTTGCATGGGTACACATACACAAATACACACACATGGCTCGTGAACAAACATAAATCTTCAGGGAAAATGGAATCTCAAGTCATAAGGAGGAAGAAAAAGTCTTTTCTAAACAACAAATAATTTGTACAATGCCTCTTCTTTGATGGAGTTAATACACTATGTTATTACTTTGAATAGCATTTAATTACTTTTCTTCATGCATTTATCCTAATCCCACTTTCAAACTACTCCCCACTGAGCCTGCCAGGTTAGGGAAAAGAGCTTGTTTTAGATTTATAGCCTCTTAAAGACTTCTCTTGTATGCTAAAGTTGATGTGAGCTGGACACTCTGGGAAGAACTTGACTATATTCCTGGTCAGGGTAAAGATTGGCCTTGGTTCCTGTCTGTGGGAACAGATGGGATGATTCCTTTCTTCCAGACACATGGAGGAAGTAAGAAAGCCTTGCTAAGAACTGAGATTTGGCTTAAGGTGGCAGAGGAAGCAATAACAAACTTGTGTCATCAAGGGGTTGTTGGCTTAGGTTTGTACAGATGCCAGATGTGAGGGCTGCACGATGGTATGTGTGAGCTCTGCAGCCAGTGCCCAACATTGACACAGCCCTGCGAGAGATCCATCACAAATAAAAAGGGGAAGAAAACAAACAACAATGGCAATAGCAGACCCTGCTCAAGCCATTGTCTTAGGCTAGTCAAGAGCCCTCTGAGAACCTCAATCCCTTGGTCTATAAAATAAAGACCATACCCTGTCCTGACTTCTTTGCAAGGCTGCAGTAGGTAGAAGGCACATGAGATCCAAGTGGGATGAGGATGCATGCTGACTACTGCACAGTGCCATGCATATGTAAAGCTTATGACATTCACAAGAATTTTAGTCATGATGAAACATAAAGCCCATAAGATATGCTTGCGTTCCACAAATGAAAGAAAGGAACTAACATTTATGTGGCAGGCATTCAGCTGGGTCATTCCATAAACCAAATCTCACTTCATCCTCATAATAAATGACAGTATGCTGAGACGATGTTATTTTTTCCATGACACAAAGGAAGAAAGAGATGCTCAGAGAACTTAGGTAAACCGCCCAAATTTATAGCACAGTAAGATGATAAACTAAGAGGCGAACTTGGGTTGCTGGTTCAAGGGCCTTTGCTGCCCACTTCATGGGTATCCATGTACTCAAAACTAATCAGGGACCCCCAAGGAAGACCCCATTGCACAGGGCAAAAATCCCAGGGGCTCTCCTCAGAAGGCTCCAGGAAAGGCAGGCCTTGGTCATCATGGCTTCATCTCCTGTAGAATCCAGTTGCTTTCTCACCTCCCTTCCAGATGGGATATTCATGAATTCTAAGGATTATAGAAGTGAATCATTTTTGAGCTGATTGGAGAATGATGTTCCCATGAGTAACCAGCCTCCCCAAGTGCTGACCTTGGCTGGCATTCCTTTTAATGACATGTAACCACTACTTATTCTGTGGACTTAGAAGTCAATCCCCAAACACTTAACCTTGGCCATCCTCTTCTAAACTGAAGTAGGAGCTGCTTAAGGTGGCTCGAATCTTAATGACTAGGCTCTTGGACTTGGGAGATATCTCCTTGTTTTTTGAGAAGCCTTTTTTATTTTTAAATGTTTTCTGATAGCAATTACTCAAGCACTGCCAACTTTTTGGCCCCATTCTGATGAGAGAAATGGATTGCCATGGAAAAGCCATCTGTTGCTTGATGGGAGGCTATTTCTGAAGTTTTTACAATCCCTTGGTCTGTTTTTAGAAGGCTCTTGAAGACAGAAGATAAATTGCTTGGCATCCCCATTCATGACAGGGGGCGGGGAAGGAGCCTGGCTGCTGGGACTGCATGGCAAGGGGAAGCTGGGATCTTGAAGACATTCTTGACTTTGCATTCCTGATTTGCACCCCTAATCTCCTTAACTCCAGCACCAGGGCAGGCCAACCATGAAGTTCATGGGCCACCACAGGAGCAATCTCTCTGTAATGTTAATCTGACCCCAACACCACATGTTCCCAGTATTAGGTCAAAACTCCTTAACCTACACATCCAAGCCCTTCATGATCAGCTCCTTCCACCCTCTCCATTGTCTTTGTCCTGCCCTCCTCTTCTTCCCTTCCAGAGTGGCAAGTCTACAAACACGATATAGCGTTGGGTGCCTTCATGCCCTTCTCAAGCTGTACCATCAGCCTGGAAGGACCTTGGCCTTTACAAATTTCTCTTTGCCCTCAAGAACCAATTTAAGCATCCCCCTTTCTCTGGCCTACAACCTCTGCCTGGCCCCAACCAAATGAAGTCCCTATGTCCCTCATCTATGAGTTCATAGCACTCCCCATCAGATCACTTGTCACACTAGATGGTAATTATCTGATCTCATATCACTGAATATCATGAAGACAGACACCATGTCTGATTCATCAAAACAGCCTCGGGCTATTGCACATCTCAGTTCCTTGTGCATAGCAGATATTTATTATAATAAATGTGAAAGAAATCAGTAAGGGAAAAAGGGAGTGAGAGAGTGAGTGAGGAGGCAGGAAGGGTACATTCTATAAAAGAAATAGAAAAAAATGTCTGCAGCTCTTTATTGCCAAATCTTCAGAGTGCTGAGAAGAACATACACTCTGGGACCAGACTAGGATTGACCCCTTGCTCTGTTACTAGCTCTAAAAACCTGGACAAGTTCTATAAACCCTCTGTACTTCAACTTCTTTGTCTTCAAAGTGAGAATGAAAATATTCGTGAGGATGAATGAATCAATACATCGTAGTCACACACAAACACAATGGTGACTTAAACAGAGTGAGGAACATTGGCTATTACACAAGGCAAATCTCAGTCTCAGCAGCTCATGGCCACATTTCATTGCATCTCCTCCACAGAATCCTTCAGGGATCCAGGCTTCTTCCACTTTGGGTCTCACCTTCTATATCCTGAGATAGATGGGATAAACTGGTAGATGGGAAAAGGAGAGCAAAGATCCTGAGGAAAGACAGCAATGTCAATGACAGCAAAGACATTGATGGGCATGGGGATACTCTACTTCAAATGCCATCTGGCACACTGTAAGCCTTCAATAAATGTGTCTGCCATGAGTCTTGATGAATAATGAAGATATTTTTTCAGGTGGCCAATGAGGAAGGAGTCTTTCCCAAGGCATCGGCTCTAAAGCTGACATGTTCTTGAGTCTGTTTTGGAAGGACACCTGCAGAGCTGCCTTCTTTCATCCCCACTGGGAAGACAGCTTCGTGCTCTTGTTACAAATGAGCAAACAACCTCCTAAAGAAGGAAGAGTGTAACACGAAGGTCACACAGCAAGGTCACAAAAGAACATGAACTAGACATCATCTCGGTGATCAACTGTGCAGCTGGGTGCCCTCAGTCATCCAACCCAATGCTCTGGATCCTAGGTTCACAGTATCAAAATGTTTGGGTGGAAAAGGCCTGTTTCAGAAAGGATGACTTCAGACCCTTTTTTCTAGTTTTAAATGGCCATTGTGTGAAATAAGTTCACGTAAAGGGAAATGACTTTCAACAATGGGAGATCTTTACACAGAGAAGGGATTGATAGTGATTATATTACAATTGGGAGGGGGAAAAAACCAAGCAGGCTTTACACATGATTGCAACAACCCCACCTCTATAGAAAAAAGTGGCGTTGGTGACTTTGTCCAGAGTTAACACTGTGCAAATTTGACCAGAACAAATAGATTTTGTTTAGTATTTCCCACCAGAACATTTATTTTAAAAAAACTATCGGTACTTGAATTTAAGAAATAGCTGACATTTAGTTAATGGACCCAAACAGCTTTAATTGTTGAGAGAAATGGCCAAGATACATGAAAGAAGTACAGGCTGTGGGACAAATTAAATGGGGTTTCAGTTTTACAAGGACATGGATGGTTGTCTTTGAAGTAGTTTGTCTCAAGAAGTCCAGCACTCTAGTCCATTGGTCTGAGCTGTGTGTGCACTTGGTGTCATGAAAGTTGAACTTGTTTAAAGAACACTCTGATTCAATTATTCACTCTTTTGTAAGGTTATTAAACACAATGTGATTAAAAGAGGCAGTTTTCTCAAATCATGGGCACTGGGTAAGCAAGCAGTAGCTGGTTTGTTTTCAGCTCACTTTGTTTAATCAAATTTGGAGGTAAAAAACTTAAGGACATATAGACACTAGAGGAGGCCAGAGCTTTCATGAAACCATGTCACAAACAATGGGTGGCCAAGACTGTCCTTGATCAAATGTTGCATCTGATCTGATAACTTCTCCTGGGGCTCCAGTTTCCAAAAGCCTGCAAGTGATTAACAGGACCTCAGCGCTGGGCTTACGCAGTTACTCACTTTATTGGTTCTTCATTAATGGTTTAGAGATTTTGAAGATGTTTATGGAAATGGGGAGATGAAGAGCAAGCAGAACAAAGGGAATTAACCATCATCTTGTGCCTGATTTTTAATAAACTCAGTCAAGAATTTGGGCCAATATGGCACACATCCTTACTCTCTTAGAACCATGGGTTGCCTTTCAGCCTAATTTAAAAGGAAAACTGATGCTTAACTCAATCACCGGGCACCATCTCAGCATGTGTTGGGGCTAAACACTGGGACAGGTATGGTAGGCAACTTTCTCTTCATCACCCTTCCCTTGTCTGAACTGCCCAGCCACCTCTGCAATGTAGGCTGTCTGCAGTAGCTGCGTCTGTACACTCGCTGTGCCCTGAGGGCCTGCTCGGCTCTGGGCACTTGGTAGGCACTAGAGATATTTCTGAGAGCAAATGTCACCTGAAATCTTTCCTCCTGGAGGTTAGTGGAGGTTAGTTTTATTATTATTAATAAAATAATCACACGCATACAGCAGGGAGGATAAAACCTTTCTTGAACTCTAGGCAAGTCAGAAAAAGAAAAGCACCTTGCTAAAATACATAGGAAGCTAGAAGTAGACCAGGTCAGGGCTTGAGAATAGTATCTCAGCAGAGAGAACAAGATAGGCTGAAGCTCTGTCGTGGGAGCCAGGAGGACATATCCAATGAACTCAAACAAGGCCAGTGTGGTTGGAGGGCAGAGAGCAAAGGGTCTTATAATACAAGATCAGGCCATGTGGATCAGTTAAGAGATTTCTCCTCCCCGGGAAGCCACGCACTGAAGTTCATAACTTCTACACAAGTCCCAACTGGGAGACCACAGATCTCAGGGCAAAATCTGGTCCCAGCACCTACTCACTCTGTGACCTTAAGCAAGTTTCTTCATGCTTGGAGCCTCACGTTCCTCTTCTGTGAAGTAAGTACAACTCTTACTATGACCCCCAAGGTCATTTGGGGGACAGACAGTGAGAAAATATGTATTTCAACACTTAATGCAGTGTCTCATACATCACAGATGCTGTTGGACTAAGATACAAAAAATGGATGGTAGCTCTAATCATCAAAAATGGTGGGCTTGACTATCCAGCTTGCTTTTCCGAGAGCGAAGATATTGAGTTTGGCAAAATCCACAAAGCCTGAGACTGTTCATTGTAAACTAGACTTGTCTTGAGTAAGAAAGATGTTTTCATTCCCCCTTGGAATTATAGAATCACAAAATTGTTCAGTATGGAAGCAATTTTGAAGACGGTAATGACTGCCCTCTGCCCATTTTTACAGCTGTAGTGGGTACTGATTGTTTTCTGTAGTGTTGATGTGTATTTGCCCTTCACCTTGGTCTCCTTCTAAGGGATTACAGCTTCCTCATTAGATGCAGTCTGATAGGGTGACTCGAGATCTTCATCCTGGCCTAGCCAAGGGTAGGATAAGTTCTAAACCAGGGAAGTAAGCCCTTCCTCCCAGGAAGTGGAATCTTAAACAGAAAAAGGAAAGGATAGATACAAGACAGGGCTCTGCTCTGTGCCAGCAGTGGCCACCTGGACATGTTATTCTGTTATCAGCACCTCCTCTTGAGTATCGGCTCTCCAGCCCCCAATCCAGGAGCCCTGATCCCTCCAGCTACCCTGTGAGTCCCTGAAAGCCTTCCAAAATAACCCCATTTTAATTGCTAGCTTAGAGCCAAAGCACACTAATTAACAAAGCACTGAAAAAAGTGAAACCAGAGAATCTAAGTGACCTGTAGAAGGTCACATAGAAAATGTGTCCGATCTGGGTGCAGAGTCACTTAACTCTAAATCCAGAGCTCTTTCATCTAGATGGCACCAAGAGATTTGAAAAATAAAACAAGGTTTCAGCATTACCAAAAACAAACAGGAGGAAGAAGGTAGAGAAAACTGCAATTTCCACCCCCCTGCTCAGCCTCTTTGGTTTCCCATCCGTTACACAGAAGCAAATGAAGTGAGTGGCTCAAAATGTAAGTGGATTTCTTTTGGACCTGAAATCTGCAGATGGAAAACCTGGCATTCAAGGCCCCCACAACATATTAAGGACCCATGTCTCTATCTTCATCTCCCACATCTTTTCTTTTACATGAAACCTGCCGTCTGGTCACGTGCTGCCCTGTCCCCTCACACACTCTTTCAGCATCATCTTTTCTTCTTTCTTTCTTTCAACATTATTGAGAGCTACTCTGTCCCAGGCCTGGGGACCTAACTCAGGACAAAAGAAACCACAATCCCTCTCAGGAAAAGCTCACAGTCTGCCAGGAGAGACAGGCGAGAAGACAGGTCCAACGTAGGTGGGCAGGAAGAACTAGGAGGGTCCATGAAATCTCAGAACCGACAGAAGGTTTCCTGGAGGAGGGGATTTTGAACTGAGCTCCTAAACATGAGTAGGAGATAAAAGCAGAAGAGAAAAATGTACATTAAAAGAAAAAAAGAAAGGAAAGAAAGAAAAAGGAGAGATGACACCAGAAGCACAAACGACAGAAGAATAAATAAATAAACTGACACGATCATAATTAAAAACTTCTGTTCTTCAGAGGACACCATTGAAAAAGTGAAACGACATCCCATAGAACGGAAGAAAAATTTTGCAAATCTAGGGCGCCGGCCCAATATACCGAAGGTGGCGGGTTCAAGCCCGGCCTCGGCCGAACTGCAAAACAAAAAAATAGCCGGGCGTTGTGGTGGGCGCCTGTAGTCCCAGCTACTCGGGAGGCTGAGGCAAGAGAATCGCTTGAGCCCAAGAGCTGGAGGTTGCTGTGAGCAGTGTGACGCCACGGCACT
>CAUYON010006507.1:0-10021 GCA_963573935.1 Arctocebus calabarensis | reverse complement strand
GGTTCAAGCCCGGCCTCGGCCGAACTGCAAAACAAACAAAAAAAATAGCCGGGCGCTGTGGCGGGCTCCTGTAGTCCCAGCTACTAGGGAGGCTGAGGCAAGAGAATCGCTTAAGCCCAAGAGCTGGAGGTTGCTGTGAGTAGTGTGATGCCACGGCACTCTACCCAGGGCGATAAAGTGAGACTCTGTCTCTACAAAAAAAAAAGATTTCTTAAAGAAATTAAAGATCATAAATTTAAAAATCAGTATATCCAGGGAGGGGGAGGTGGCTCATCCTTGTAACCCACTCTGAGAGGCCAAAGCAGCAGGAGGGCTTGAGTTCAGGAGTTCAAGACCAGCCCCCACAAGAGCAAGAACCCACCTCTACCAAAAGTAGAAAAATTAGACAGATGTCATAGCACACTTCTGTAGCCTGAGCTACTTGGGAGGCTGAGGCAAGGGGGATTGCTTGAACCCAGGGGGTTGAGGTTACATACAGCAAGCTACTTTGACACTGCTGCACTCTACCCCAGGTGACAGAACAAAAATCTGTCTAAAAAAATAAAAAAACAAAAACTGGTAGAGTCATAGGAACTTAAATTAATCCACATGAAAAAAGTCAATAATCCCATATGTCAATGGGGAAGGCAACTTTCATGATTAGCACAAGATATCTTTGAGCTGTCATAGTGGGCTCAGCGTCTGTAGTGGTGCTCAAGGGTGCTATGGTCCTGTCATAGTGGGCTCAGTGGTTTAGGGTGCTGGCCACATACACTAAGGCTGGCAGGTTCAAACCCTGGCTGGGCCTGCTAAATGACAATGAGCTGTAATAGTGTATTAATAGTGTTATAGTGAAACAGTCTAGGCAACTATAATGTTAAGGCAGTATTATCTAGTGTAATTATGCAAGGGACTGTCTTACCTCAGCCGTCCAAGTAGCTGGGACTACAGGTACCTGCCCAAACATTCAGCTAGTTTCTTTTCTTTCTTTTTTTTTTTTTTTGAGACAGTCTCACTATGTCACTCCATGGCATCACAGCTCACAGCAACCTCAAACTCTTGGGCTTAAACAATTCTCTTGCCTCAGCCTCCCACGGAGTTGGACTACAAGGTGCCCGCCACAATACCCAGCCATCTTTTTTTATTTTGAGACAGAACCTCAAGCTGTAATCCTGAGTAGAGTGCCTTGGCATCACAGTTCACAGCAACCTCCAACTCCTGGGCTCAAGTAATTTTCCTGCCTCCACTTCCCAAGTAGCTGGGACTACAGGCGCCTGCCACGATGCCCAGCTATTTTTTGGTTGCAGCTATCGTTGTTTGGCAGGCTCGGGCTGGATTCGAACCCACCACCTCAGGTGTATGTGCCTGGTGTCTTAGCCACTTCAGCCACAGGCGCTAAGCCCCGGCTATAATGGTCATTATTGTTTAGCTGGCCCAGGCCAAGTTCAAACCTGCCACCCTTGGTGTATGTGGCTGGTGCCGTAATCACTGTGCTACGGGTGCCAAGCCCAGCTAGTTTAGTTATCATTGTTGTTTGTGTAACTTTTTGTTACATTTCTTTTTTTTTTTTTTTTAAGACAGAATCTCACTTTGTCGCCCTTAGTAGAGTGCCATGGCATCATAGCTCACAACAACCTCAAACTCTTGGGCTTAAGCGATTCTCTTGCCTCAGCCTCTAGAGTGGCTGGGACTACAGGTGCCTGCCACAACACCCGGCTATTTTTAGAGACGGAGTCTCACTCTGGCTCAGGCTGGTCTCAAACCTGTGAGTTCAAGCAATCTATCCACCTTGGCCTCCCAGAGTGCTGGGATTACAGATGTGAGCCACCATGCCCAGCCAACTTTTTATTACAGTATATTGTCATAATCATTCTATTTTATTAGTTATTATTAATCTCTTTTTGTGCCTAATTTAGAAATTAAATTGTAGGCTCAGGGCCTGTGGCTCAACGGGTTAAGGCGCCAGCCACATACACCTGAGCTGGCGGATTCAAATCCAGCCTGGTCCCGCCAAACAACAATGATGGCTGCAACCAAAAAATGGCTGGGCGTTGTGGCAGGTGCCTGTAGTCCCAGCTACTTGGGAGGCGGAGGCAAAAGACTTGCTTGAGCCCAGGAATTGGAGGTTGCTGTGAGCAGTAATGCCACAGCACTCTATCCAGGGTGACAGCTTGAGGCTCTGTCTCAAAAAATAAATAAATAAATAAATAATAATTTAAATTGCATTACAAATATGTACATAGAGAAAAAACATAATGTATGTAGGGTTAGGTTTCAGGCATCTACTGGGGTTTTTGGAAAATATCCCGAAGGTAAGTAGGGACTATTACTGTACGCTAAACAGAAAGATGTACAATATTGAGAAATATTAATGGAGCAAATCCAAATTTAAATGAAGACAATATTCTGAATTCACATTTTTCACCTGGTGTCAAAACCCACCAATCTTTTAGTCCTTTTTTTGCACATAATTCCATTTCCACATTCTCTGTATCTGATTGGATCCCTGGATTTTACTTCATTTTTTGTGACATTCTCCATAGACATGTATCATTGGCTGCTGCTTTTAGGGGTTGAACATCTTTTTTAGGTGTCTATTGTAGTCCCTACGCAGCACCAAGAAACTTTCTACTCTGTATTTTCTAATGAACCCAGCTAAACACTGTGTTGTCTTCTTTTCTATTTTTAGTAGAGACGGTGTCTTGGTATTGCTCAGGCTAGTTTTGAGCTCATGAGCTCAAGCAATCCTCCCACCTCAGCCTCCCAGAGTACTAGGATTACAGGAGTGAGCCACCATGCCTGGACTGGAAGTCCCAATCAAAGCTATTGGTGAGGAGGGGAAGGGGGGAGATAGATAGCTAGATGAAAACATCCAAATTGTAAACAAACAAGTAAAGTTATTTGTTGTCTGTTTCTGCAGGTAACTTGATCATATATATATGTATATAAATATATAGAAAATCCTAAAGACTCCACCAGAAAAAACTGTTAGAATGAATTCAGTGAAGTTGCAGGATACAAAATTGACATATAAAAATCAGTAGTGTTTCTACATGCCAATAGCAAAAATCTGAAAAAGGAATCAAGAAAGTAATGCTAGGTTGGACCTGGTGGCTCAGCCTGTAATTCTAACAGTCTGAGAGGTGGAGGCAGTTAGGTTGTTTGAGCTCACAAGTTCCAGATCAGCCTGAGCAAGAGCAAGACCCTGTCTCTACTGAAAAAAAAAAAAAGAAAGAAAGAAAGAAAAGAAAAATAAACCAGGCATAGTGGCACACACCTATAGTTCCAGCTACTAAGTAGACTAAGGCAAGAGGATTGGTCAAGCCCAATATTTTGAGATTGCTGTGAGCTATGATACCAGGGCATTCTACCCTGGAGAATAGAGTGAGACTCTGTCCCAAAAAAAGAAAAAAAATGAAAGTAATGCTATCTACAATAGCTACAAGAACATAAAATACTTAAGAATAAATTTAACCAAAAGGTGAAAGATCTCTACAAAGTAATGCTATCTACAATAGCTACAAGAACATAAAATACTAGGAATAAATTTAACCAAAAGGTGAAAGATCTCTACAATGATGAAATAAATTGAAGAGAAAAAAAAAAAGAAAGAAAGAAATTGAAGAGGACACAAATAAATGGAAAGATGTTCTGTGTTCATGGCTAGGAAGAATAAATATTGTTTTGTTTGTTTGTTTTTGTTGTTGTTTTTTGCAGTTTTTGGCCGGGGCTGGGTTTGAACCTGCCACCTCCTGCATATGGGGCCAGTGCCCTACTCACTGAGCCACAGGAGCCACAAGAATTAATATTGTTAAAATTTCCATATGCATCCAAATGGGAGTAGGGGAGATCAAACTCTCCCTCTTTGCTGATGATATGATCTTAGAAAACCCCAAAGGTGACCTGGAAGTCATAAAAAAATACAATAATAACATCTCAGGCTATAAAATCAATGTCCACAAGTCAGTAGCCTTTGTATATGCCAATAACAGCCAAGATGAGAAGCTAATTAAGGACACAACTCCTTCACCATAGTTTCAAAGAAAATGAAATACCTAGCAATATACCTAACAAAAGAGGCGAAGGACTGTGGCACCTGGGGCTCAGTGGGTAGGGCACTGGCCCCATATACCAAGGGTGGTGGATTCAAACAGGGCCTGGCCAAACTGCAACAACAACAACAAAAAATAGCCAGCGTTGTGGTGGGTGCCTGTAGTCCCAGCTACTTGGGAGGCTGAAGCAAGAGAATTGCCTAAGCCCAGGAGTTGGAGGTTGCTGTGAGCTGTGTGACGCCACGGCACTCCATAGAGGACTATAAAGTAAGACTCTGTCTGTACAAAAAAAAAAAGAAGAATCACTGGGAACACACAAAATCGAAAGGTTACCACTGGGCTGTAAGTACTCAGGACTTTCGACATTCACATTAGGGACATTGAAAATGGATAATACAAGTTCTTTTTTTTTTTTTTTGAGACAGAGCCTCAAGCTGTCACCCTGGGTAGAGTGCTGTGGCATCACAGCTCACAGCAACCTCCAATTCCTGGGCTCAAGCGAGTCTCTTGCCTCCGCCTCTCCAAGTAGTTGTGACTAGAGGCGCCCGCCACAACACCCGGCCATTTTTTGGTTGCAGCCGTCATTGTTGTTTGGCGGGCCCAGGGGCTGGATTCAAACCCGCCAGCTCAGGTGTACGTGGCTGGCGCCTTAGCCGTTGAGCCACAGGCGCTGAGCCAATACAAGTTCTAAAGAGGAAGAGTATATTCATTTGTTAAAATCTTTGTTAGACTCCATGGGAGTTTATGTTAAAAATCAAACTCCCCTCCCTCCCCCGTCTTTTTTCAACCGTTTGTGAATGCTGTTATTGGTTTTCTCCTGAGTCTCGCCATCAGTTAAATCTATCCGCATGGGAGGATGTGGGAGAGGATATGAAAAGGTTTCATCAACAGGGTAATATCATTGATGCGGATGTTTGGACGGCATATAACTTGGTTAAAATTGCATTGCAGACTTTTGTTTCCAATAAGAAATCATCAACCCAGGTGGCAGGCAATGATATTTCTAAGCATGAGGATGAGATGCCAGGGTCTGATTTATTAAATTATCTATAAAAGAGGAAAAACAGGAAACTAACAGTGTAATTGATGAAGGGGAACAGGGCAAAGGCAATTTGCCTCTTTCTATCTCACGGCAGTCTTTACAAGAAAAAAATGTCTAATTTAAGGGATTTCATTAGAGAATGTAATGAATTAATTGAAGGGGCCAGACATAAACCCTCTGTGCCTCGGGCACCATCTACTGACATGCTTTTCCCATCACTGCCACCTCTTTCTTCTCCCCCACCTACTGTTGTGCCTGAAGATCCAAAATCTTTTCATGAAGGACCTAAATCTTTGCAGTCTCGATACCCATCTCCAGATATATCTAAACAGCTTTATCCTGTCTCTAACTAATTACCATATGCCCTTCCTTACACATATCGGAGTGTGGAGACTTCCAGAACAATGCATAGAGTTAACTTTCCTAGCCCACGAGATTTAAGAATTTGCTATGAGCCAGATATATCTTGTGCCAGTCCCTCTTTTGACCAAGACGTAGGAATTATAATGCCGGTAACTCGACTGGCAGCCAGAAGAGCAGGCGAAGGTGCTCAAGCCGGTCCTGACCCAGCCATTCAGGTCCAGTATTTGAAGGTAGATCTTAAATTTCTTAAAACTTTGAAAGATACTGTTATAGCATATGGACCTAATGCACCATATACTCAGGGCTTGCTAAGGTCCTGTTGTGGAGATCTGTTTCTGACACCTAGAGACTGGGAGAGACTCACTGAAATGGTCTTATCCCCGGCACAATATTTGCAAATAGTTTCTTGGTGGAATAAGGAGGCTAAGTCACAGAATGAGAGTAATCCTGACCTCTCTTATAACCAAATGACAGGCAACGGAGAGTACAGAAGGCATATAGCTGAATTTAACTGATGAGACACTGATTATAATTAGGGATGTGTGCCTCCATGCCTGGGCTCAATTAGGCAATCCTGAAGAAGGGAAACTCTTTACCAAGATCATTCAGGGTCCCAATGAGCCTTATGTTGAGTTTCTTGCAAAGCTCCATGCTGCCATCAAGCAGGCAATTCCAGGACCTGAAATGCAGGACATGCTCCTTTTATCTCTTGCTTATGAAAATGCTAATGAGGATTGTTGTCATGTTTTAGCCAGTATCAGGAAAGAGGAAAATGCTTCTATAGATAAATTCATGAGAACATGTAAGAAAGTTGCCTCTAGTTCCTTCCAGGCAGCCTTAATTGTTGATCAGATTGGTGCTCATATGGCAGAAGTTTTGAGAAATAATAATTCCTAAATGGTATAATTGTGGGAAAATTGGGCATGTTAGAAAGGACTGCCATAAGGGGAAAGAGGACAAAAACCCTGACCCCCACCATTACCACCAGGAATTTGTAAAAAGTGTAGAAAGGGAAGACATTGGACAAATGAATGCAGGTCTATCAAAAATAAAGATGGTAATGTCTTGCCTCCCATGGAGCCAAAAAACTCCCAAACAGGCCACTCCCAGGCCCAGGAGAACAATGCGGGAGCCTTAGTACAGACCTTCCTGGTCTCAGCCGAGAAAACAACACCCAGCAATTAAAAAATACCCCTGAATAAAATATTCCACCGCTCCATCAAAGCTTTGTTCCATCTTCTCCATCCAGTAAGCCTCAAAACAAAACCTTGGTGTCTAATTTATTTCATGCCACTCATAACAGTGCTGCTTTAGACTTGTCCATAGTAGATAATTTATCTCTGAAGTCACAAGATGTACCTTATACCTTGATGACCAGAGTGTATGGTCCCATTCCAAAAGAATCTGTTGGCTTAGTTATAGGCATAAGCAACTCCACCATAAAAGGGTTAATTGTTCATTTGGGAGTTATTGATCCTGATTATAATGGTGAAATTTTCATTATGGCATCTATTAGTCAGCCCATTGATTTAACTGTTGGACAAAGAGTCACTCAATTGTTACTTTTGCCATATTATAAAGGAATAGCCTCTCCCATACAAAGGGAAGGAGGCTTTGGCCTGGGACATATGTTATTTGGCATGCTTTCCTTTACGATTCTCGTCCATGATGCCAGATTACTTTTCAGGATGGGACAAAACTTGAAGGTTTAGTGGATACTGGAGCAGATGTCTCTATAATTGCCTCATTTGTCTGGCCTGAGGCATGGCCTAAATGGCATGTCCAGGCCACTTTTGTTGGCCTTGGCACCATGTCCAATATAGAGCAAAGTTCTAATATATTAAACTGTCAAGGGCCTAACGGCCAGCCAGCAACAATACAGCCGTATGTTGCTCCCATTGCCATTACTTTATGGGGAAGACATATTCTTAAACAATGGGGAGCTATGCCCACTATATCTACCATTTCTTCAACTGCTAAAAATATGATGTTTGACAAGGGGTATGACCCATCCCAGCCCTCCTCAGTTAAAAAACCTGAAGTAACTAGAAAAGGTAAAGACTAGGCAGGACAGGACTTAGTTATCCAGTTCTTCCAGAATTTTCCATAGGGGCCACTGCTGAGCACCATCAGATTTAACATTTACCTTTAACATGGTAAATGTTATATCTGATGTTCCCATCTGAGAGGAACAGTGGACCCTTCCCAAAGAAAAATTATAGGTGCTTCATGAATTAGTCAATGAACAATTAGCACTAAACCACAACAGTTAGTGAGTGGAACTCACCTGTTTTTGTGTTAAAGAAAAAATCTGGAAAATGAAGAATGCTAATGTATTTGAGAAAATTAAATGCAATCATCCAACTGATGGGCCCCCTTCAACCAGGAATTCCTAATCCCTCTTTAATTCCCAGAAATTTTCATATTGTTATAATAGATTTAAAGGATTGCTTTTTTTGACATACCCTTGACACCAAAAGATTCATACTGGTTTGCTTTTACTGTCCCTTGTCTAAATAATAGTAGCCCTAATAGGAGATTGCAATGGCAGGTCTCACAACAGGGAATGCTAAACAGCACCACCTTGTGTCAAATATTTATATAGCAACTGTTACAAAAATTAACTCTACAATTTCCAGATGGCATTTATTATCATTATATAGATGATATTTTGTTTGCCCATCCAAATGAGTTTGTTTTAAATAATACAATTCAGTTTGCTTGCATTTTATTTGAAGAATATGGTCTCCATGTTTCTTCTGAGAAAATTCAAAGATCAGACCCATGGAGTTACCTAGGATATAAAATGACAGCTCAAAAGATAATTCCACAAAAAAATACAAATTAGAAGAGATTCTTTAAAAACTCTTAAAGATTTTCAAAAACTGTTGGGTCCATCCTTCCTTAGGAATTTCTACGTATTCCTTAACTCATTTATTTTCATTATTAGAGGGAGACTCTGACCTTAATCGCCCTAGAGCTATTACCCCCGAGGCTGAAAAGGAGTTACAATGGTTACAGCAATATGTACATAGTGCTCAATTGGATAGAATTATTGAAAATAGGGATTTCATTTTATATATTTTTCCATCTGAGCATTCCCCTACTGAGTTATTAGCTGGACAAACTGCATTCATTGAATGGTGTTTCTTACCACATAAGGCCACTAAAAAATTACAGCCTTATGTTCAAAAAATTGCTAGTATTATTATAAAGGGTCAACACAGGTTCAGACAGCTTATAGGTCAAGACCCTGAAAAAAAAAAATCATGGTTCCTTTAACTAATAAACAAATTTCTGATGTTTTCCTATCTCAAGATTGGCAAATTGCTCTAGCTGATTACTTAGGGGAAATTAATAATCATTACCCTCAGGCCAAAAGAATTCAATTTCTAAAGAAAACATCATGGATTCTTCCGAGGGTACTTTCCCCCACTCCTATTACTGGAGCTCAAAATTGTTTTACTGATGCTAACAAAGAAGGCAGAGCTGGATATATCTGTGGAACTATTAACAAAGTCTTATAATCCCCATATAAGTCTGTCAAAAAAGCTGAATTGTTTGCCATCATTTTACTATTTAAAGATTTTCCTAATACATTAACTATAATAACAGACTCCATTTATTCTACATATACTGTGCAACATATTGAAACCACTACTCTCTCTGATGATAGGACTGATTTATTCTTTATTTCATAAATTGCAGAATTTAACTAGAAATAGAACATCCCAAATTTATATAACCCACATTAGAGCTCATACCAATCTCTCTGGTCCTCTAACTACAGGTAATAATACAATTGATACTTTGATTGGCACAGTCCAAAAAGCACAAGAGGAGCATGCTCTTCATCATAATAATGCCTCATCACTTAAATATAAATACTCCATAATATGGAGAGAAGCAAAAAGCATTATTAGAGCATGTTCTATATGTCAAATCACGACAGCCCCTCATTTACCAATGGGAATAAACCCCAGAGCAAATAAACCAAATGAATTGTGGCAAATAGATGTAACTCAATATGCTGGATTTGGTAAGAATAAATTTATCCAGCATTCAATTGATACTTTTTCTCATTTTTCTTGGGCTACTGCTTTAACATCAAAAAAAGCTGATGTAGGCTCGGCACCTGTGGCTCAGCGGGCTAAGGCGCCAGCCATGTGCACCTGAGCTGGCAGGTTCGAATCTAGCCTGGGCCCACCAAACAACAATGATGGCTGCAACCAAAAAATGGCCAGGCACTGTGGCGGGCGCCTGTAGTCCCAGTTACTTGGGAGTCGGAGGCAAGAGACTCACTTGAGCCCAGGAATTGGAGGTTGCTGTGAGCTGTGATGTCACAGCACTCTATCCAGGGTGACAGCTTGAGGCTCTGTCTCAAAAAAATAAATAAATAAATAAAATAAAATAAAATAAAAATTTGATACAAGTTAAACAAACCAGTGATAGGAATGCTGCTGTCTTTTTGGCTATGACAGCAGTGCAAGCCAATAAATAAGAAAGGAGTAAATGGAGAGGTAACAGCACCCTAATCAAAGCAAGTGACATGGCCTCATGTGCTCCCGAGGAACATTGCCCTAAG
>CAUYON010006506.1:0-17456 GCA_963573935.1 Arctocebus calabarensis | reverse complement strand
TATTTGTATATTATTGCAACTTGGAAAGGGTCATTTGAACAAATTTTGATGTTAACTGCAACATGGAGATTGAGTTTATAGTCAGAATTCTTGTGAGAGGGTTTGCTTAACAAGTATGATTAAATTTTGCTTTTTAAAATTTATATTTTCCTGGACTTCTTTATAAGAACATGTGAGTAAATACATCATCTTTATACTTTATTTCACACTAACCGTGCGTTTAATTTCCCACATATGTCAGTGTGTATTTTTGTAGTTAGCGATCAAATGTCTGTGAGGCACTGACAGGCTTTGAGCAGTTGCTGTGAGGAGCGGACCCCAGGCCTCGGCGGGATGTGCCTGCTGCACCCTGTTGTAGTGTCTGTGCAGTCGCTGCTGTTTCTGGAGACTCGGGAAGATACGCATTCATGTACATGGTGGAGAAAACTAATTTACAGGTAGATCTACTCCTGAGGATGTTTCCTGCCTCCTTGGATTTGCACCCATGTCGGTGCGAATTGAAGATTAGGAGGGTCTTTTGAGTGGTTGGTGTAGATTCTTAGGGAAATGGTTAAAAACTCACTTATTCTTGTTGGCCTTCATGATTTTTCAGTGTATCTTTTCCCTCTTGTCTGATTTCTTAATTTGGGTTTGTACTTAAGCTTTTCTAATTTAAAAATTCTCACCATTTTTAAACTTAAATGGTAAAGTTCTCCTTAGAGGGACACCAAACTGGGTTTGGTAATAAAATACTTGGGTTTTGCCCTTAACTAGCAGTATGAGTTTGGGTTTTTTCATCTGTCTGGGCCCACTTTACTCATTTGTTACAGAGGGATGGCTTTGCAGATGGCTAAGGTTCCTTCAAGCTCTGGCTTCTGCCCCGTGATGTTGGCACTCTTGCCATGAAGATGAAGTGACAGTTCTTACAGTGGGATGCCAGACACAGGATTTCTAGTTTGCATTTCTCGTACCTAAGGTCTCAGGATAGGGATGACTGCTATCCAGGTTGCCCTTCAGAATACTATGTTCTCTGCCAGGGAATTCTTTCCAGAAGAGAAAAGACTGAGTGCATGGAAATTTTTCTTAAGGATGTGAGTGTGAAATGTATTGTCTAGCATATTTACCATTGCAGGCAATTTGCATATGAAAATAGGCTATTCCCACATCGAACAATAATGTTTATATTTGGTTTTGATTTGCAGGTTGTTTTTTTTTTTTTTTGAGTACCTTTGAAAAGCTTTAACCTTAGTGCATTGTATTCCAAAACCCATTGAGAAATGATATCTTCAGTAGCTAATTATATTCTCTGTTAATACAAAAAAAGATAGGATTGCAACTGTGTCTCTGTCCATCACTGCTATTTCTGTCAGTTGTTCAGTGCAAATTAGCTACCAACATAGTTTTTATTTAGATTATTGCCTGTTTTATGGCATATGTATTTTGTATGTATATATTTTACACAAAAATACATCTCTTTTGTAATGAAAGATCAGATAAAAACTAATGTGACATTGGATGCACAAAATGTTTTTATTACTCTAAGCAAGTAAAAGTTAAGTTGCATTTCCCAGGAGATAGCCCCTCAGCTCATTTATACATACAGTAGTTCACTGGTTTTAATACACAATGAACAACCAAAAAAATGATCCATTTCCATCATTAATCTGACATTCTTGGGCAAAAAAAAGTCCAAACTTCTATTAGAATACAGGTAGTAGTAATCAAAAAGAAAATTTGTTATTATCTTCCACTAACATTTTAAGAATAGAACTTAATCTTGACATACATACTGGACAGAAAATAACATTTTAAAATGATATATTCAGTAAATCTCAAAATAATTTCTATATGGGGAAACTGACCAGAAAATTAGAATTTTGTCTATCTTAGGATTTCTACATAAGAGTTAAAGGACCACCCCCATCTCAAGAAAGGAAAACATGTTTTCTCCCTTTTTACAGATAGCAACGCACACTGTGTAGTCTCACAGTTGTTCTGAAGTGGGATAGTAACGTGGGTAAATAGCCAGTAGTAGCAGGGCTAGAGTACCTCAGATGCTGAGTGCACCCTTTAATCCATGCAGAGAACTTTTCATGCGTATACAGTTTAGTGCATATAATATGATTATAGAATCAGGAAGTTCTTTAACATTTTGCTTTTTACTGGGCAAGTTAATTTACCTAGCATATTCTGAGAAGCATTTTTCATAAAGCCTATGGTTCACTTTTACTTTAATGCCTCCCAAATACTAAGCATTATTTTCAAAGTCCAGTGCTAATGAAGCTGAACATTTGCCTTTCTAGGTATTTTGCAGGTTTACAGCATGTGTATATTTATTTTTAAAGCTCAACTATTGAAACTTGCAGAAGTTATGCCTATAAGCAGTTGAACTATAAAGCAAGTTTTAATAAAAGGTAAAAAAAGACACTTAATTGCAGATACATTGTGATTTATTCAAAGCTAATTTCCCATAGCCTTGTAACCCACTTTCATAAATTAGCTGTAATGTCTCTATATGTAAATGGATAACATTATTGGAGTTCTAATAAACACACTGGATAAATTGTACAGGGCCATTTTGGGTCCAAGCAATAGTAAATATTTGAAAGGTATTGAAGCAGATACCTAGACAATTTGTTTTGTTGAATGACCAGTGAAACAAAACTTGATAATATGAATGTGAAGATAGGAAAAAAATGTAAAATTGTTTCAGCTTATTCTCCCAAGCAATACTTCCGAGTGAAGATATCCTACTCTGTTTCTTATACATTCAAGTTGCATCTGTGTATTTTGTTCTTTTGAAAAAATATATCTGTACAGCCTTCTTTAAGTTACCAAGTGCCTGAAGGCAACACATCTTTCCCCCTGTATTCTCTCATTTGCATCAGCATGAGCTGTATAAAGCATTGCAAGAATAGGTGATCCCAGTCCAAGGTAAGAAAATAGAACAGATTTTCTTGGTTGTGAGTTTTCAGATGTGCACAGTGGTAGCAACAGCAGATACCTCAGAGAATCCAGGGACACTAGAGGTTGAGCAGCGGGCTGCTAAGTGATTTGAAAGACTGGCTAGTAACACCACTCGCCTGGGCGCAGCTGCTGTCGTAACCATGCAGTTTCTGCGGCACATGCACTGCCTACGACCTGTAGTCCTTCTTGCTGTAGGGCTTGTTGCGTAGTATGTTATCAATCTCATTTACCACGTGCGATGTCATCTTTGGGAGGACCTGAGAGCAAGAGGAGAAAGAGGATATGGTTAGTGCCATTAGTTCTTGCTCTTTTTTTTGAGACAGAGTCTCAAGCTATCGCCCTAGGTAGAGTGCTATGGCGTCACCACTCACAGCAACATGCAACTCCTGGGCCTAAGTGATTCTCCTGCCTCAGCCTCCTAAATAGCTGGGACTATTATAGGGGATATATAGTGATATTATATATCACTTCTCTTTAGTGAGTAATGGAGCCTCAGAAGGGGGCTACGGCTGGTGGGGCAGGCAATTCTCTCCCCTTTTTAGGTGGATGTGGGGATGTGGAGGCCTGTAAAGGAGTGGTGGGCCGCCCACAACTGTGGTTTCTCCTCCAGTCTCCATCTGATTTACATCACTTTGGTGTTTGCACACCTTGACACAGAAGGTGGCCTCCTAAATAGCTGGGACTAGCCGCTCACCACAATGCCCAGCTATTTTTTGGTTTTAGTTGTCGTTTGACAGACTGTGGCTGGGCTTGAACCTGCCAGTTCCGGTGTATGCGGCTGGCACTATAGTTGCTGAGCTCCAGGCACTAAGTCTGTTCTTGCTCTTTATTAAGCAGAGTCTTCCAGACTTATACATGGTCATAAACCACAGCTGGACTGTTCTCTTTGTTTGCTGACTGCATAAGTGAAGGCCTAAGGTGTAAATGAAGGCTCATAGAAATTTACTAGAAGCCATATTTGTAATTTTAAATTTTCTAGTGGCTACCTTAAAGAAGTAAAAAGAAAAGTAAAGTTAATACATGTTTTTAGCCATCATAGCTAAAGCATCATTTCAACATGCAATCCGTATAGAAAATGCGATGCTTTATCTTTTTTTTGTACTGGTCTTTCAAATCTCATGAACATTTTCTGCTTCCAGCCTATTCCACTTGTACTAACCACTTTTCATGCACTGCATAGCCATGTGTGCACGAAAGTGGAGACGAGAAGCTCTGTGCAGAGAGCTCAGGTCTGGGGCCTTGGTAGAGAACTTAGTGAAAGATGGCCGGGCGTTCCTGTTAGACAGACTAGCATAAGAAAGTGAAATGGAGTGGTAACAAGTACAGGGTGAGTAGTGAAGCTGTGGGGTGGTAAGAACGGGGCATAAGGACATTGGGGTCAAGAGTGGAAAGTCCTGATGCTATTTTGTGGAGTTGGAACTTTGTAGGCAGCAGGGACCCTGTCAGGATTTGTGATCTGGGAATAATGCCGTCAGACACGTGGAGGTAGTCTGAGGTCTGAGTCGGACCAGGTCGGGAACACGGATGGTAGACACATACTGCAATCCAAACCAAAGACCAAAAGGCCTTACCTTTTGGATAGAGGCAGTGGAATGGGGAAGGAGAGTAGGTCTGGGAGATATTCTGGAAGATGATAGTGGTTTCAAGATTGAGTGACAAGAAGGGTATCTGTGCAGATTGAGATTGGAAACTAAAGGAGAAGTGGTTTGGAAATAAGTCTGGTGTAGAGGCTGGCGGGTTCAAACCCAGCCTGGGCCACTAAAACAGTAACTGCAACAACAAAAAATAGGCAGGCATTGTGGCGGACGTATGTGGTCCCAGCTACTTGGGAGGCTGAGGCAAGAAAATCGCTTAAACCCCATAGTTTGAGGTTGCTGTGAGCTGTGATGCCGTGGCACTCTACTGAGGGCAACACATAGACTCTGTCTCCAAAAAAAGGAAAAGAAATCTGGTGTAGGATGTGTTGCGTGTGAGGAGCCTGGAGGACACTCATGAGTAACTGACTTGTGGGCGCAGGAAGGCTGAAGTGGAGGATTTTTGAGTCATTTCCAGGGACGTGCTAATCGAAACCCTCAGGAAAAGATGAGCTCGTCCACAGCTGGTTCTGAGAAGTGGTCAAGGGCACACGTTACAGCATGAGACAAGGGACAGAGGCAGACTTTTCTGGAATAGCCTGACCCTATGTGGAGACTGGTGAAATCCCATTCAGACGACCAGTTCTGAGGTTTCAGCTTCAGCCATCCGTTGCAGCAGTCGTGATGGCCAAAGTGACCTTTGTCTCCACTCAGTAACTATCCTCAGAAGCCTGGGGGTTGGCAGAACAGTAGAGCTGCTCAGCCTGGGAAACTTTGAGTTCTGGTTAATGTTTTTTTGTCTGAAGCTAAAGGAGGAATTTGATTTCCCACTAGCTCTGGAGTCTCAGTGTCTAAACAGCTAATGGGTTATTTAAAGCAAGATTGTGACAATGAGATCGAAATCTGGAAATTGGATTTGTTGGCAGTTTTTTTGTCTAAAATACAGTGGGTTAGCTATGTGAGGAGAAAAATTCTCCATTATACCAAAATAAATTTATGATAGAAATGAGATTTAAACGTTAAAATGATGAAACTGAAAAGTACTTGAATAAAACAGTGTTGCAAAGCAAACTTTTCAAGGCGTACTTCTAGAATTTTATGTGAAATCATCCCATTTTTTAGTGTTAATAAAGCTGCTACAAATTATAAAAACATTCCACAGGCTGCTAGTTTCGCAAACTTGGTTTTAGATCGCCTGGAATAATTGGTGGGGTGAGGGACATTGGCCAGTGTTGCTGGGGCTGTCAGGGTATTAGGGAAGTCCTCCCAGGACTGGGTCACTGTTAATTTGGACTTTGGGACAGGAATTTGCCAGGCTGGTATGGTGGTCACTTGGCAGTCAGAGGACCACGGTCACATCTGAGTCGTGTGAGTTTGCTGGGTATCTGGGCGTAGGGAGGGGTAATGGGGCTGTGCGGCCTGAATGTGGACGGCCTGGCTGCTGAGGAGCCCGGACTTCTCTTTAGTGAGTGATGGAGCCTCAGAAGGGGGCTACAGCAGGTGGGGCAGGCAATTCTCTCCCCTTTTTAGGTGGATGTGGGGATGTGGAGGCCTGTAAAGGAGTGGTGGGCCGCCCACAACTGGTTTCTCCTCCAGTCTCTCCATCTGATTTACATCACATTAGTGTTTGCACACCTTGACACAGAAGGTGGCCTCCCGTCAGCTGCTGGCACTCCACGCTTTCTGCAGCCTAATCCTACCCCCTGTCGGCATTCCTGCCACCCATTCTGCTTTTAGCCACATCATGACTTAGTCATAGCTTGTCTAGGGTGGACTTTTCAGTGCTGGGCAGGGGAGGTGGAGTAGAAAGCGGGAGGGAAGGTTGGAGAGTCCCCATGGTAGAAGCTTGCGGCTTGGATAATGTCATTTTTAGGATGGATGCCAGCCTCATCCTGTTACCACATAGAGCCTTGCTAGAGAGAAAATGCTTGGGGAAGAAAATTAGCGTCCCCATCCCTCGCCCGGCCCACTCCCACAGCCTCTAAGGCTCAGCTCAGGAGTTACCTGTTTATGCCCTCCCCAGGCGAATGACCTCGTCCTGGGATGCGGTGGTCTTCCTGCATTAGCATGGTAGGGGGCCTCAGTTCCTTCCTCTCCCTGCTAAACCTCTCTTGCCAGAACCTGCAGAATCTATCCTGGTCTCACCATGGCTACCATCCTCGTCTTGCCTGGACCACTGCCCTTAACCTTCATTCTCCTTTCTACAAAGAAGACAGTGATCTTTAAACTCAAATAGGAGCATGGCAGGGCCTTTCTTAAAGGATTCCTGCATTGGATACAGGCTGACCTCTGCAGTCCCTGTTCACTTCAATGCATCTGCTGTCCCCGTTGCTCCCTACATGCTGGCCACACTGGCCTGAGGCTGGCGGTTTCTGGAAAAAGCCAAGCCCCTTCCCATCTCAGGACCTTTGCACTGCTCTTCCCTGTGCCTGGAATGTGCTTTCCCAGGCTCTTCCCACGCTGTGTGAAGGTGTGTGAATAATTGTGAAAGCCTCAGAATAAACATATTCCCCCGGAGGCCTTTTGCAAGGATGTTATTTAAAAGAGGCCCACCCATTCTCGATTATTGCATATTCTGTTTACTTAACAGTGCTTTTGACACTCTGAACTTGTTTTGTATATTTGTAAACCCCTAGAAGGTTAGTCACTGTTTCCTGTGGTATCTCCAACGCCTGGCACGTAATTGGCACTCAAAGATCTGTTGAATGATTGAAGGGATAGATTTCTAAATTTTCTCTCAGCCAGTCCGGCAGCCCTTTGAGGGCAGGCTGCTACTTATCTCAGTAGTTCCACTGCCTAGCACAGTGCAGCCATGGAGTAGGGCTCTGTAAATATTAGTGGAATTGAAATCTTTGGATTGAATTTAGTTCTTTAAAGACCAGTCCCTATCTCCTCATCACTGTGTAGCCTTACCTTTTCCCAGAGCATAAGTGAACACAGGAGAAGTTGGGGTGGCATTCCTAAGAGGCCGCGTGTTCCGTGCAGTGACAGGGAACCCCACATGATCCAGGGGAATTGGGGGCCTGCGCGGGGTTCTTAGAAGCAGCGAGGAGGCGTAATGACACTGCTGCACAGCCCTGAGAAGGGGGAGGGGATCACACCATTTATCACCCAGTGTGTTCTGGGCTGCTTTTAAAAAAGATCTTGAAACAGAATCTAACTTTGCTCATGTTTGTCCCAGCTCCATGTATTTCCTTTTGGGACCAGTGCAGGACTGTGTCCTGAGGCAGGGCCACGTGGACAGGGAAGAAGCTGCGAGAGCCCTGTTCCCCAGTGAGCAGGAGGAAACAGACACCCTTCCCTGTTTGGCAGGGAAACCTTCCCTATTCTTGGCAGCTTTGCCGAGACTAGTGGGCAAGCTCATTCCTTGGGCCTTTAGCAGGGCTGAGAGTGAGGCCGGTTCAGGACTGGATCTGGCCTTTGGGGACCAGGAGTGGTCACGACAGACACCAACCCCTATTCCTCTCCTGGTAGGGAATGGGCCTCTTCGTTTGTTTCTAAGGAGATATGATCCTGGAAGCCCAAAATAGAATTTTAAGCCCATTGTTTTTTTTTCTTTGCAGCTTTTGGCCGGGGCTAGTTTGAACCTGCCACCTCCAGTGTTTGGGGCCGGCACCCTCCTCCTTGAGCCAGTGGCGCCGCCCTGAGCCCATTTGTTTTCATGATCTTCATTCATTCAACAGATACTTCTTGAGTATTAACTAAGGCCATGGAGTATATGCTAGGAACCGAAACATCAGTGGAGAAGCAAGAAAGACAGGTGTCTAACCTAGGAGGCCTTACAGTTTATCAGAGGAGACAATTATGCAACACTATCGTAAGTGGAGGAATGCAGGATGCCAAGAGAATGGAGGGGAGGGGCTTGGCACACAGTAAGTTGGCAGTCAACCTTTGTGGAAAGAACAAATGAATAGATGTATGTATATTGTCCCCAAACTGTTACATTTCTAGCAAGTTATTGTGCAGGCACTTATGGTTAGACTTGGGAAGTCAGTCGCCACATGTAACCTGGAATGCACTGTCCCCCAGAAACAAACCACCCTGAAAAGTGAGCTTTGGGAACACTGCCTGTTGATATCCGGATCCATCTAGTGTGAAAGTATTCTGTTGCTTCTTAGCCTTTGTTCCCTGCCCCCCTACTTCTCACACCCATCCTGAAGGACAGAGGTGGGGAGAGATGGGGCACTGCTTGGAAATGTTTTCAAGGGCTCCATGAAATTCCCTGGAGTTCGTTGGAGAGAGCCTCAGTACTTGCCTGAATGGCACCGAGGTTCTCAATGAGTTGTTCAGGAGTAGATGATCCCAGGAGCACGGAACTCACACCTTCATTTCTCAGGCACCACGCTGGGAAGGAAGAACACTGGTCAGGGGGGCCCGGCCTTTGCACTGTTGATTAGCTAATAAACACCAGCTCCAGCTGTTTGTTCCAGCCAAAAATTCATTAACTCTTTGTGGAAGGTGCACAGTGTTTCTAAAATTAAAAACCTGAGCAGGGCCCCTGTTGAGTAAGAGATTTGACAGAATCTGTGCATTTGAATTGTGGACGTAGGGGCCTTATGCTTTTTACATGAGGCCTTGCCCCCCGAATTAGAGCATTCAATCCACCCACCCATCCTAGGAACACATACTTGTTCCTGAAAGTGCCTGCCGCTCCTCAGATGGCTGGATTCCTCTCTTCACCTGGGCCCACGGTCTCCTGTCTTCTCACCGCCTCACTTTCCCTCATCTGCTGTACAGAATCCTGGAAGTCTGATTCCTTCGCCTCCACCCACCTGTCAACGTCCTCTGGTCCTCCCTTTCTTCCTAACTCAAGATTCTGATTATCTAAGTTATTCTCTTACCGATTCTCAACCCCCTCAGTCCTCTCCTTCCTCTGCTTCTCCAGCAAATGCCCATGTGTGTTTTCTGCTGCTACTTGAGGGCAGCTGAGTGTGCTGGAGAGAGTCAGACAGGCCTGTGGTTGGTGCGTCTGTGTTTTGTGATCTCACTCAGCTGAGCTTCCGCCAGCCTGGCCCTTGCCCTCTGTCATCTCAACCCCAGGCCGGGTCCGAACCCTCCGGCCTCCATATATGTGGCTGGCACCATTACCACTGTGCTACTAGTGCTGATGGGTTGGGGTCTGTGCATTTCTAACAAGCTCCTGGGTGATGCTGATGCTACTGATCTAGGACTGTGCTTTTTAAAAATTTATGATCTACCCGTCAAAATTTATCCATTTCAAGTGTACATTAAATACGTTTCAGTAAATTTGCCAACTACCATTTTTAGTGTGCAGCCTTCACTTTAAATACAGTTTTAGAACTTTTCTGTTACCCCAATAAGATCCCTATTCCTGCCTCCAGCCCCAGGCAGGCACTAATCTACTTTTTGTCTCTGGATTTACCTTTTCTGAAATTTCATCTAGATGAAATCATATAATCTGTGGTCTTTTGTGTGTGGCCCCTTTCCCTTAGCATATAATGTTTTCTAGGTTTTCCTATGTTGTGATGTATCAGTATATACCTTCTTGTTATAGCTGAATACTGTTCCATCCTGGGGATACTGGGCCCACACTGTCAGAGTCACGGCTTGAGTTCAGCTGTCTTCTCCACCCTTGACACTTAC
The DNA here is from genome assembly GCA_963573935.1 of Arctocebus calabarensis. NCBI lineage: Eukaryota > Metazoa > Chordata > Mammalia > Primates > Lorisidae > Arctocebus > Arctocebus calabarensis. The sequence continues at coordinate 7,332 of CAUYON010006506.1, read as the reverse complement.
TGCCCTCATTCAAGCTCCCACCATCTCTCCCGTGCTGCCACCTTTTCCTGCCTCTTGTTTGGGTTTCATCCATCTGGCAGTGTATTCTCTAAAGCCAATCTGGTCAGGTCGCTTCCCTAGCTACAAGTCCTACAAGTCCAGCGGACTCTGTTGCTCCTCGTCCTCCTTCTCTTCCTCCTCCTGGAGCCCTTTGCTCAAGCTGTGCCCTTTGCCTGGAATATCCTTCCAGCTTCTCCCTTCTTTTGCTTCACTAATGTCTCCTCAGCATTTGTGTTTTCCCAGGGGGTTGCCTTCTCCCAAAGTCCTTCCTTGATTCCCAAGCTGGGTTAGTCACCCTTGCTCTGCTCTTAAATTCCCTACACGTATTAAATGTTTGCTGAATAAAGACAGGCAGAGATGACCGATGGACATCCTCAAGCACCGTTTCTGTCCTCCTTTGGGGATGACCCTGGTGTCAGCTGATTCTCTTGAGTTATCACCATGGCTGGGCCTTTTATGGCACCCATTGCATCAGAATAGTGCTGTGAAAAGGCACCAATCCGAGTGATTCTGGGCTCTTCTGGGTGAGGCTGGGAGCAGGCTGCATTATTCATTGCTTCCCCCCCCCCCTTTTTTTGGAGACAGAGTCTCTCAGAGTTGCCCTTGGTAGAGTGCCTTGGAGTTACAGCTCACAGCAACCTCAAACTCTGGGGCTTAAGTGATTCTCTTGCCTTAGCCTCCCAAGTAGCTGGGCCCACAGGCGCCCGCCACAACGCCCGGCTGTTTTTGGTTGCAGATGTCATTGTTATTCAGCAGGCCCAGGCTGGGCTCAAACCCACCAGCCTCCGTGTATGTGGCCGGCGCCCTATTCACTGAGCTATGGGCGCCAAGCCGCATTATTTATTGCATTATACTAGAACTCTTGCTGGCTCTAGTGGATAGACTGAGGGCAAAGCAGGTTCTAGGTAAATTATTATCGCTCATAAACTACCTGATGTCAACAGCAGCTGGTTCCCCACATGAGCTGCAGAGCACAGGAGGACCCAGTAGGCAGAGCTGGTCAATTCCCTGGTGACACCTGCAGTGAATTCTGGGTAATTAGCACGTTTAACCAGGTGTCACCTACAGGAATGTCCCAAGTGTGCCTGTTTACTCAGAGGTGTGAGTGCCGGCTTCCGTGCTCGGGTGACCTGAGCAGCCAGCACAGTTCGGTTTAAGTAGTACGTTTTCTGCCAGACGATCTCTCCTCCCTGACACCCTCCCAGCATATCAAAGGTGATATGCCTGGAAATCATTCCCTTTTTGATTCTGAGAGTTAGGTGGTTAAAAGTAAAGCTACTTATTTATGAAGAAAGAAAAAAAAAAAACATGACAAGCAAGAAAAACGTGAGGGCATGGAAGAAAGAGGAGGGAGAAAGGGTGTTTTAATTACTCCAACTTTGCAAAGAGGGCATCTCATGTGTCTAATACCCAGTAAGTCTGTCCTTGTAAATATTTTCCCTCCAGGAAGACAATGTTATTCTACCTCTTTCCGAGCTGGATTTAATGCATTCATGGAACTGTGCAGAACATATTTTTCTCTGCGCCTGTTACTCTGACCACATGCTCTGCGTAAGAATGGACAGAATTTCATGCCTTATTCTTTGCAGAAAACATCATTAGCACTTACTGAGCTCTTCCTGTTTGCTTTACATACGCAATTTCCCTTCATTCGAGTTTGTAAGATATGTATTGGACCCATTTTACAGATAAGAAAATTGTTAGCAGATTAAGTAACTTGCCTGTGGCCACATAGCTGTGTTTTTCTGGGTTGTTAAAGCTGTGAGGATGCTAACTGGTCAAATGACATATATTCTTTGAATTTGTCTTTTGAATGAAGGATTAAAGTGGCAGTCACACTTACAGGTACATGGCATCCCTCCCCCAGCCACCTCTCATTTCCGTCTTTCCGTGACTATTAACTGCCACTAACATTTCCCTTCCTTCCGACCTCAGAAGGGTCAAGCTACCAACAAATATTCTACTAAGTTGTTTCATTTGCAAAGATCTTATCTTGAACTTTTCATATCACAGGTTTAATGTATCCAGTAGGTCCCAATTCCTGCTGTTTCTTTCTTTTTTTTTTTTTTTAATTGAATCATAGCTGTGTACATTAGTTCAATCATGGGGTACAGTGTGCGGGCTTCATACACAATCTGAAATACTTTCATCCACCTGTTCAACATAACCTTCATGAGATTTTCTCGTTCATTTTGTGAAAACATTTGTATTCTGCATTTAGTAGGTTTCACCTGACCCTTCCAAGATGCACCTCAAGTGTGATCCCACCCTTTACCCTCTCTCCCCCCACCTTCTCCCTCCCCTTCTCTCCCTTTTCCCTTTCCTGCCTTCTAATCCTGAGGACCTTTTTCTAGAATCAGCACCCATTTAATTCCTCTCTCACAGCTACCACAGGAATTCTTTTATCTTCAGTTTCTTCATTTGTATGCAGAGATAGTAATAGCAAATCTGCCATTAACATCTGTAAGATGGGGCTGGTTACAGCACAGACTTGATAGGATTGTTCTGGTCAAGGAGGACTACCCCATGGAGAGGCTGGAGCCTACCTACATGTGTGTCCTATGGATAACCTCTCTCCACATGGGGCTTTTGAGCACATAAGGTGTGTGCAGCCTGAATTGAGATGTGCTGTACATGTAAAGTATATCTTAGATTTCGAAGACTTAGTAGGAAGAAAAAGAGAAAATTCCTCGATTTTTCATACTTAGTGCATGGTGAAATGAGATTTTGGTTCTATTGGGTTAAATAAAATCCATTATTAAAATTAATTTCACCTGTTTCTAACATTTTTTAATGTGTCCACTAGAAAATTTAAAATTAAAGACAGTCAGGTGTAGCTTTAAGACAGGGACACATTCTGAGTAGATGATGTCATCATTGTGTGAACATCCCAGAGTGTACTGACATGAACCTAGATGGTATCGCTTACGTGGCACAGCTTAGTGCTCCTGGATCACCATTCTGGACACTGTCACTGTACTAAATACTGCAGGCAGCTGTAACATAGGGTATTTGCATATCTAAACATAAAAAGGTACAGTAAAAATATGCTATAAAAGAAAAAATGCTATACCCATGTAGAGCATTTCCCATGAATAGAGCTCGCTGGACTGGAAGTTTCTCTGGGTGAGTGTGGAGTGGCTGCGAAGGCGGAGGGCATGACTGTGCACTTCTGTGGACTTTTGCACACTCTACACTTAGGCTACACTCTTCACTAAAAAAAAAATTCTTCCATAATAAATTAACCCTGGCTGGGCGGTGCCTGTGGTTCAGTGAGTAGGGCGCCGGCCCGATACACTGAGGGTGGCGGGTTCAATCCCAGCCCCAGCTAAAACTGCAGCAACAACAACAACAAAAATTGCTGGGTGTTGTGGCGGGCGCCCGTAGTCCCAGCTACTGGGGAAGCTGAGGCAAGAGAATCACCTAAGCCCAAGAGCTGGAGGTTGCTGTGAGATGTGATGCCACGCCACTCTACCGAGGGCAATAAAATGAGACTCTGTCTCTAAAAAAATTAATTAATTAATTAATTAACCGTGGCTTACTATAACTTTTCTACTTTATAAATGTTTGAATTTTTCTTTTTTTTTTTTTTTTTTGAGACTGAGCCTCAAGCTGTCACCCTAGATAGAGTCACAGCTCACAGCAACCTCCAATTCCTGGACTCAAGGCAGTCTCCTACCTCCGCCTCCCAAGTAGCTGGGACTACAGGCGCCCGCCACAACGCCTGGCCATTTTTTGGTTGCAGCCGTCATTGTTGTTTGCTGGGCTCAGGCTGGATTCGAACCCGCCAGCTCAGGTGTATATGGCTGGCACCTTAGCCCGTTGAGCAACAGGTGCCGAGACGATAAATGTTTGAATTTTTCTTTCTTTTTTTTTTTTTGCAGTTTTTGGCCGGGGCTGGGTTTGAACCCACCACCTCTGGCATATGGGGCCAGCGCCCTACTCCTTTGAGCCACAGGAGCCATCCTATAGTTCACTTTTAAAAAAAAAATAAGTAGAAGGAGTACATTCTAAAATAATGATTATAGTATAGTAAATACATAAACCAATAACAGCTGTTTATTATCACTGTCAAGTTTTATGATCTATATATAACCGTATGTGGTAGGCTTTTGTATGACTGGCAGCATGTCTAGTTTTTACACCAGCATCACCACAAACGTGAGTCATGCATTGTGCCGTCTGACTACAGCGTCACTAAGGCATCAGGAATTTTTCAGCTCCATGGACATTTTATGGAGCTGTAACGTGTGTGTGGTCCATCCTTGACTGAAAGGCGCTTATGCAGCCCGGGACTGTATGTGGTTCATGCGTCTTTCTTGTGAACGTGCAGTGCTCATGGTTTCCATTTGTTATGTACCAGTGACCATGAGCTTTGGACTCCCGGCGTCAGAAGAGCCCTTGGTCAGGCCCTCAGGAAGCTTCAGGGTGAAGCTCCTCCCCTAGGACTGGCTCTTCGTGCTGCAGGAGCCTTGGGCCTCCGTCTCTGCCCTGTGTCTCAGCCTTTCCCCATCCCGGGCTCAGCTTCAACAGAGGTAGAAACTTGAGCCAGAAGAGATGGTGTGTCACTGCCCAGCTCACCCCGACATGTGGGAGGGCGTGATCACTGACATGTTCTCCTTTAAACTGAGGAAGGAATTAAAATGTAGAAAATCCTGGAGAACCCTAAATGATTCTCTTTGTATAGGATTTACCAGGAATTTATGCTCCAGAGCATAATTTATGCTCCAGCAATAGACACTTTGTCATGGTAGGGGTTTGGATCAGCAATAGAACACTTATTTTCTGTGCTCTCAGCAGAAGGTTCCCTGTCCCTAGTAATTTCCTTACCAACAGCCAGCTGAGGTAGTGTGCATCCCAGACGCTCAGCAATTGGGGAAAGGTCTTTTAGCTTGTTTTGCTGTTTTCTCCCTTCTTCGCTTACAATTCTTTCCTTCAACCACTGGTAGCACTAGGGATAAGAATAACATTTAAATGTTAATGTCTAGTAAAGGCTTGATGTCAAAGATTGTTAATTCAATAAAATATAAGAATCTCATGATGAATTCCAGAATCTTCTTGACTTTGACCTTATGTGTCATAGGAACAAGATGCCTATGTCTTCGTGCAAAGAGATGTTCCCAAGGAGCTCACTGCTTGTTTATTGATCCAAAACACATTAATTTTGCCTAATATTTACCATTCAAACAGGCCAACATACACAACAGTTGTTAAATCCTGGATGATAACATGTAAGCAGTTATACTGTGGTCTTTCAAGTGGAGGAAATATTTCTTATTGGAATAGCCCAGTTTTAGTATGTAACAACAACAAAAAAAAGAAATGCATTTACATTTACCTAGCTCTATTATGTTTCCTTTGGTTAAGAAAGCTGGGCGTCAAGATTTCTACTCAAAGAAAGGCATTATTTTACATTCTCGTTACAACTATCTTTCCCCTCTCGTCTTCAATTCACTCCTAATCTCTTACTCTTCTTATAATGGGGCCTCATCATTAGCTTCCCCAGTTTTTTTTTAGAAGCAGACATGGTATAACTGACAGGTACCACGTATGTTTTTAAAATTTTTACGTGGATAAAGACTTTCTCAAATGAGTATCACCTAGTGTACAACTACTGAAACTTAAAAAAGTAAGGAGACTCAAAACAGGAAACTGTTCTTTAGAACCTATGACAAAAGAGTGACCTTGATCCGTAGACTATACAGTGAGCCTATTTTCCTAAAGAGAAAGCAAAAATATCTTTCAGAAATTCTCAATGCCCTACTTTCCAGAAGATTCTGCCCTTACTACGAAACAGGGAACAGTAGACTCTTCCACACAAAGGAAGAACTTAACAATAATACCCAAAGGAAAAGAATGTTTGTCAGAATATTAGTCTGTCTGAGTGAAAAATAAGGAAAAATCGTGGTACTGTGTGGCAAGGCAGACTCTCTCTGTTGTGTGTATTTGGGAGTAATTGCCATCACAAATCTTTATCTTCCCCAAAGCCGCAGAAAATCAACTCCACCCACATGATTTCAATAGGCTGCTGGCCTTTGTTTTTTAAGTATTTTTCATCATTCTAATACAGTATTTCAAAAGGAAAGGGTAACCACATTATGTTTTATTGTGATTTTTGGAATGATTTTGCAGATTTGTAAAAAGGAGAAGGGCAAGCCGCCCCAGCTCTGTTTTTCTCCTAGATCTCAAAAGCTTGTGGTCTGGCTCCCGACTTGGGAGTTTGCTTGGGGAGATGGCCAACAGTTTTCCCAGCCTCAGCTCTGAAGCCTCGACTTCTTCCACAGGAAGGGTGGCCTGGAACATCTCTCCCCACATTGGTGCCAGTTATGAATAATAACAGGCATTGCCATCAGGGCCCAGGCAGCTTTCCTGGACCAGGGTGCTGGCGGACTTAGAGTTCAGTGGAAAAAACACCACCAGTCCCCACTTAAATTTCATAACATCTTTCAGGGGACCAACATTTCTGAATGTTATTCAAACAAAGATTGAAAACTAATAGCCAATTGCCTTGTAAACAACTGGTTCTTTTAGAGGAGTTTGTGACATTTCAGTATATAATGGCTAATGCATTAATCTTACAGAACTCTTCCATTTTTGAAATCTTATGTACAATACATCTTTTTCTGAGGCTTTGTTTACAAGTTTGTGTGTGTGTGTGTGTACATATGCAGGTGTGTTACCCCCACCCCTGCATGTTGAGAGACAGACTCCTAAAAGCAAAAAACATCAAACTTTCATTTATCGAGATCCTCTCTCTCCACCCTCAACACTAAATCTCATTGTCACTTGAATCATCGGAAGTAGGGTTTTTAAAAAGTAGAGACTTCATTTTTATGCTGCTTTTTTTTCATACCAAAAGAAACACATGTTTTGGAAATAAACAGCTATAACTGTTTTGCAAATGGAAAAATGTTAGCAGAGGGAGGAGATGAGGCATAATTAAAATATTAATTAAACATGGAGGCAAAGCAGAGTTTTTTTTTTATAAGGTTGGTGTGGGTGGGACTGTGACAATAACAAACTCAGCTTGCTGACTAAGTAGTAATCTATGAGTCAAAAGATGAAATCTCTTCCAACCTGTTGTATCATCTACCCCACTTCACTGTACTGATTTGATTACCTGTGGGTCTTTCTAAACTGAGCAGATACAGTTTTCTTTCCCTCACCCCCTCCCTCCTTCTCTCTCTGTCTGCTCTCTCCTTCCCCCATGCCCCATTGTGTCATTAATTGCCATTGTCAATGACAAGTGATGACACAGTGGGGATTTTTCTCTGACATAAAAAAAAGAAACAA